>JADDOH010006068.1:0-84753 GCA_016648135.1 Agrypnia vestita | reverse complement strand
ATTTTAAACAAAACTATTTTATTAGGTACCTGCAGGTAATCTTTTCGCAGAACATTAAACAAAAGGCATCACACGTCTATGGAATTATTTTACCGAGAACTTGAGGTGATATGATACTAGAGAATTTAAGGCATTAGTATGATCTCCCTATTGCAAAAAATCTTAAAGGGAAATCTATTGCAAAAAATCTTAAAGGGGTTGTAGCCTCTCCCATACAAAGTTTGCATATTCGCCGCCATTTTATAAAAAATCTTAGCCACAAATTAAATGTATGTAAATCGATAGAGGACTTTCATACAAACATAAAACTATTCGGTCATAAAATCCTAAAGCGTCATGTTTCTGAGATATTCACATATAAAAAATGTTATTTTGTACCTATGAAGTGTAATACAAACGACACAATCAATAAGAAAGTATTGTTAAAAAACTAACCCATAAAAACCATGTTTATATTTTACTCCCTCTCTTTGTAAATTAAGTTGACCATCATGTAATTAAATAATTGATTGACTGAAAATGAAACATGTCTAGACAAATATCTATGTCAAAAATCTCTAAAAATATCTCTTTATTATTTGATTTCTTCCCAAAAAACCGAAGTGTGCTGTCATCTGTGAACCAATTGTCATAAATTTTCGAAATTCGTAGTGAAGTACCTATTATACCTACCGACGGAGTAATTCAAATTTTAAATATTCCGTGACGTTATCAGGCCGCCGCACAGTGGGTCGAAACCGTAATTTGTAATTCCTGTTCAACATTCACAGCTTCAGAGATGATTCCTTCAATCACAATTTTTCCTTATAAACTGGGTTAAATACGACTACTTCGTTCCCATCTAGCTCTTTATTTGAAAAATATCTCGTATAAAACTACTATCTACAATTGTAAAAAAATAGTGAAGTTTGCTGTTGTACTATTAAATGTTCATTTAGTTAGTTTTGGTCTACCTGTATTGGTTTTAGTGTTGATTTTTATATAGTTTTATTTTTTAATTGGTTTAGCACAGCGGAGAATCTGTCATATGAAATGTCACATGTATTATGTTTATTATTGATTTTTATGAAAAATTTACCCGTTTTTATTAAAATCAGCCGTTTTGTCATCTGAGACAGGTAGGTCGACTTCAATATTTCGCGCATAATAATTATCGACACCTAACTTTTGATAGCGATCGATCACTTGAAATGGCGGCAAACATAATTTCGTTTTTTCAGTACATATCGATGAGATCTTGAGATAATTTGATATTTTAAAATAATAAAGAGTGTTTTGCATTACTTGTATATATATTATATGAATAAGAGAGGTGATCGGCACTCCTTTTAAATAATATCTCAATGAATTTTTCGAATATTAAAGATATTTAAAATGATGATAGTAGGTAATTAAGTATTCTACACATTTTTGAATACATCAATCTTTTCGAAATCAATTCTTCTTCCTTTTCTTCGTAAGGTTTTATGAACTTATAATAATAAGTGAAATTTTTTAAATATATTTAGGTTTTTTTTTCATTGGAATTTAAAACGTGATGGTAATAGACACAAGCGATATATTTAAAGAAAAAAAACTGACCGAATTATTTTCAAAAGATTTTGTTTCTATTTATTATTATAGATGAAGAGAAAGCGGCAAAAAAGTGTGCGTTAAAATGTGCAATAAACGTGTCAGTAAAAATGTAAAATGTAAAATGTCCCCGCAATTGTAAAATAATTTAACGTGACAATGATAATAAATACGAACGCCGGAGAGCGGCCGGTCATGTGTGCGGGTGCAAACTTGTCTCGACATGTACCGACCCACCGACACGTGCGGACTTCCGGGAGATCCGCGACCCGCGACCGGGTGACCGCTAATTAGGTATGCATAATTAATTAATAATATTTATCATTATTATCGATAGATTATTTATTTGTTTGTTCGCGTTCGTATTCGCCGCGCCGGGTAGGGTGAAGAGCATCGAGCGGTGAGTTTGATTTTAGAATGTATAATAATAATATTAATACTATAATACTTTTACTTACTATTTCATTTTAGTTTGACTTAAATGAAGTTACGAATATAAAAATCTCCATAACTATTGATATAAGTTCATGGTTGCTTGAAAATTTTAGACCTGCCAAGTTTTTGCTGCTAGCTCTGGTACAGCCTGTACATATATCGTAAAACTACTATCTACAATTTGTAAAAAAATATGTTTGCTGTTGTATTATTAAGTTTTCATTTAGTTTTTAGTATAATTATGTTCGTTTTTTGTTGATTATTTGAGTTATTATGTACTTTTACTCACTATTTCATATTTGGTTTGACATAAAAGAAATTACGAAAATAATAATAAATAATATTATAAATATATACGTTTTTTATTTTTCGATCCATTTATCTGGTAGAGTAGCAAGTTTATACGCTCATAGCAACAAACGATGGTAGACTAGACAAGGTATGAGAAAAAAAAGGTTTCAAAACGGGGTTAGTCACCACTTAGCAGAAATTTAATTTTATTTGATCCGCTCCATACAAAAAATACAAAACTTTTTTGCTCAAACTATAAAGTTTAGGAAAAAGTTTCATAGGACAACTATTGATAAGGTTAATGAGCTCTATCCATCGGCATAAAGAAAAAAGTAAAAAAAGAAAGTTGGTCCCTAAGTCCCTCAAATTACGGTTTCGACCCACTGTGCTTCGATTCGGGCGGCGGCCGAGCGTTCAAACCATTCGACCGATTTACATGATCTTGACGCTGACTATCCGTTCGCTAGGCCGGTGCCGCCCCCCAAATACGAGCGCCCTAGACCATCGCCTAGTTTGCCTATATGAACGGGCCGGCCCTGTGTACGGGCGACCTCTAGAGACGTACCGCAGCGTGTGTGGTGTTCGCGGGTGGAGGTTTCCAGACCTGTACGGGTGACCGCAGAAGAATTGAAATTCGATTCTTTTTGTCTCTGCGACCGCGACGGACAAAAGGTAGGGATGGGTAAATGAAAGAAAATGTCGATATATATATATATATATATATATATATTTCGTTTCCGTTTCCCAAATATTTTAGTTTTTTTAAAAATAAAAGCTTTTTTGCGTTGCTCTGAAAAGAGTATATATTTTATTAGCAAAAGAACATAATATTTCATATTAAAATTTAAAAATAATAAAAGTACACACCTGAAAAGAGAAACAACATTTAAAGCTATTATTTTATATTATTTTATCGATTAACCGAGAAAAATATCGATGTGCAAAAAAAAGGTAACCAAAAAAAGGTCGCCAAAAAAAAATATCGAAGAAAATATATCGATATATCGGGAAAAATATATCGATATATTGGGAAAAAACTATCGATATATTGGGAAAAAACTATCGATATATCGAAAAAAATATATCGATGACCAAAAAAAAGGGTCGTCAAGAAAAAATATCGATATTTCATATATCGCGAAAAAATATATTGACTATATATATTATATTGAATATATATATATATATATATATATTGAACAACGTTCCCTCTAATTTTTCTATTGTGTGTGCGGATCTTCGACGCATCTGTGCAGTGGCGGTGCGATAAATTTTCACCCCCCCCCATAGGGTATTTATTAATTACTGTGATTTTATATAATTTCCCTAGCTTTGTCCGGTAAGAAGAAAGCGGAGGAAAGTTGCCTGGCAAGCCCGTATTACAAGCCTCAATATGATATTCCAAATAAATACATATTTTGTAGTTTAAAAAATGTTACTTACTTACTAGAAAAACTTCGCATTTCTATTGTACCTACTTTTCATATTTGCTTCGGAATATATATGATGCATTTGACACGATCATATGTCTTCGAATAAACAAATATTTCACCAATTGTTACTTTTTGTAAATGCATTGAAGATGGCATTTTTCTTTCGACGATTTCAGAGAGCCATTCCAGTTTAAATTTATCGCAGGATTTCTTCTTAACGGTCGCCACATCCACTCCTTTTCGACAATTTAAGGGGATGAATTTTATATAATTAATAGGTAAAATTGTATTATTCGACTCATTTCTCCGAAAGCGTGCGAAAGAATTGTGCATGTATTGTTTCATGCATTCGAGCAAAACTAAAATCTGGCAAAGGAAACTTTATTTTATAATATTGACTGTGCGGAGTGTAAAACATGTGTGTGGAGACATTTTGCTAGGTGAACGCGCGCACACGCGCACACCTTACAGGGAACGTTGATATTGAATATCAATATATCGATATTTTTCAAACAATATCGATATATTGATATTTTTTACCCATCCCTAGTTTAGTTTCAAGCTATGTATTCACCATGGAACAAATTGCCCCTCAACATCACGCGTGGCATAGAGTCTACGTGACGTTGCAACGTCGCGCACTGTTCTGCGACGTCGCGCACAACATAGCGGAGCATTTCTACGTGTCGCGGCAACGTTGCTACGTTACCCTACTCGCACGGTACCCGAGCGAGCTTACGGCGACATCATGCTTTGCGTCAGTACCACGTGGTAAGTGAGTGAAAAATAAAATGATGTGAGGGCCAACAGCGTTCCTTAATATTGTCTTGCTTGGCTATGGAAGGCCCGATTATTTGTAATAATTGTCAAAAACAGTTGTTGTTATTCGAGAGAAATTGGCAAAAGATCCGTCAGACATTCGAAGATCGCATAGAATATCCATCCTTCTTTTTCTTTGCAGTAAATAATTTCACACCCACCACCCTTTTCTCCTCTTACGTTTCGATAACTCGTTAAAATAAATAGATAGAATAGATCGGGCGACATTTCCGTGACAAGTGATATGTGAATCCCGGTGTGTACACGTCAAATGACCGCGTCAGTGTCCTCGAAACATGAGCGTAGATGTTGATGCGACATGCCGCTCGGAATGTTTCGCGATTTGTCCCCTAGTGAATACATGGCTTCAGATTGTTTCCGGCCGTTCCGGCGTCATGCCGCGAGTGCTGGGTGCGACACCGCAACAGATGACAGCTGACAGATGTGACACGCGAACACAATTGAATGCCGTCTGCCATTTTGAATAAAATATTTGACATATTTACGGTTTTTGCATGACATTGCATAATATTATTATGCAATGTCATGCAAAAACCGTAGTTGAAAAAGCTGATCCTTCTAAAGTATAATTTTATAACATGTATATGAATATATACATATAATATATTTATATAAAATCTTTAACGCGTGCAATATCATATAAAACATTGCTTAAGCAGGAAATAAAAATAAACGCACAAAAGAGCTTTAAAAATAGTATCCTATAACCGTATAAAAATATGCTTTTCAAACATGCGAATAGTACACTAGCGAAGGGAAAAACTACATTTCAAAATGAAGACTACAACACACACACGTTCACCAGTTTGAAGACTACAAAGTGTACACTACAATTGTAGTAAAAATACTTGAAGTGAAGTAATTGTAGTACTACGAAATGAAGTGAAGTAATGAAATAATTGTAGTATTAATGAAGTGAAGTAATGTAATGAAGTAATTGTAGTATTAATGAAGTGAAGTAACGAAATGAAGTAATTGTAGTATTAATGAAGTAAAGTAATGTAATGAAGTAATTGTAGTATTAATGAAGTGAAGTAATGAAATGAAGTAATTGTAGTATTAATGAAGTGAAGTGTAATGAAATGAAGTAATGTAGTACTAGTGAGTTAATATTTTTTCCCAAATAAAAATTTGGCGAGCTAAAAAAAAAAAAATGTCAACGAGAAAAATATTTAAGATAAATTGACGATATTTTCTCCACAGTAACATTTGGCGACCTAACAAAAAAAGAAAAGGTCGCTAGCCAGATTTCTTCATTTGATTCCAAAAAATTTTCAAACCATGGGGGGGGGGGGTGGGGGTTGCTTCCAGAGATTTCTTCATATAGCTACATCAACTTCCCAAAAATTTCTTCATGGGTCCCAAAATTTTTTAACCATGGGGGGGGGGGTTGTTACAATTTCCAGAGATTTCTTCATATATCTACATCAACTTTCCAAAAATTTCACGTAAAAAATGCACTATTTAAAGTATGTTTCTCATACTTTCGATAACTTTGAAGTGCATGTACTTTGTAGTGTTCGCTTTGAAATGAAGAGTACTATTTGAAGTTTATACTTTCAATAACTTTGGTGATTGTAGTTTGTAGTGTGCACTACACTTCAAAATGTGCGAAGTGTGCACTTCAATGTAGTACTACATTGTAGTAGTGAGTACAGAGAGGACCCATTACTATAGTACACTCGAAAATCGTAGTAAGACTCATGCGGTGTACCGCAACGTGTATGGGATCTACGGGTAAGCCCATACACGTTGCGGTACGGACCGATCTGCGATATGCGGTGTACCTCTACGATGCACCGGAGTGTGTATGGCCGCCTTTAGGGATGGGCGTTGAATGGACGGACTAGTTGAAATCAACCGTTGACGTTGCATCGACGCGTCGACGGTTTACGTTCATCGCATGGACTAGTTGAATTCGTAGACGGTGGACGATTCGAGATTCAACGTAATGCAAAGCAACGAGCGAGAGCAAGACAAAACGCCTACGTTTATTTCTCTCTCATCTCTCGCTGTCGACTTGTAGACCATAGAGTGCAGATCTGTGTACACGAACTATGACAGAGACTTGAAATTTGAATGCATGCGTAGGGCGAGATAGGCTTAATAAGCTATTATTTTTTACTTGATTTATGCGATGTGCACGTGCGACGTTTCGGTGATTTTTGCGCTGTATAAAATAAAACAATTCTGTTTAATTATTTTATTTTTTATTGAACTAATATTGTTGTGTATACCTACTTCTTTCTTTATTATATATAGAAAGAAGTATATAAAACAATATGTAAAAGATATAATGTACGTAAACGTACGTCGAGCAGCGTCGCGCCGAACCGTTGACAGTTGACCATCATCCCGATGTTTAGATAGAACGTCCGCGACGTCCGCGTAACGAAGTTGACGAATTCAACTAGTTGATCGTCTCGTCGATGGATAGACGTGGACGGTCTCGTTTCGTTGACGGTAAATACGTCGACGACCCATCCCTAGTCTGCATAGGGGCGGACGCGGGCGCAGGTAGCGCTCCTAGCGCGCGGCCGATTCTGTTGGCCCAATCCGCCTGTATCTTCCACACTGCCCGAGCGTCTGGCGGTGGCCAAAGCGTCTGGTTCTAAACGTTTTTGATCCACACGCCACAACATGGAAATCGGTGCGGAAGAATTTATATCCGCAGCGCAACATCGCACTGCTATTTGGCAAAGCAAACACCCACATCACTTCAATAGAGCTGTCATAAGTAAATTATGGGAAGTAATGAAAAATCTAATTTAATTTTTTTACCTATCAATTATGTTTTTTTTAATATAAAATATTTTACCCAAAAAACTATAAAAAGCTGGTAAGGTATTTACTACTTTAACGCCCGTGAAGCATTTTTTGTAAAATACTCGCGCGACTTGCGACATACGCGCGGCTATTATATAAATAATTATACATATCTCTAAAATTAGCCATCCTATTTAGGTAAAATTAGAAGTTTTATCAAACTAAAAGATTATTTACAATTAACAAAAACTTTATTTGTAATCTTTCGCATTTTATATAATCACACATTAAAGTTAAGGAATAAAAATATTCAAACATTTCCATTTTTTCATTTTCAATCATTTAGCAAACTTCGCATAATTTACTTCCCATTTGAAAAATGAATTTTCCATTAATAAAACAAGTCTTCGTCCGTCTTTCTACGTAAGTACCGCGAAGTTTGAGAAGCGTACATATTAGACTCTCAGCAGCTTCGGCACTGTGAACATGGTGACGCCAAAGCCCGCGCGAGCGCACACGCACCCGCTCCCGCCTGTGCACTCTGAATAAGCATTCAGTGTTCACCAATTTCATCGTAAGAACATACACAAGTAATCAAATTTTTGTATACATATATGTATGTTTCAAATCTGAAAAGCTACATTATTAAAGATACGAATAATGCAAACGCAAACATTGCAGGCACAAGAAAGACTCGAGAAGGTGTTCGCTAAAATTACGTCGATATGAGCTATTATAATTTAAATTAGGTGTCCATGTGCGAAGTAAAAGGTCGATACACATGCTCATTAGTGGCGCGTGAGCATGCGCAGCATTGAGCTTCTTGAGGTATTGCTACTTAGTAGCATGTGTTCAATTCAATTCAATTTATTTCACGATAATATGTACATGACAAACAAAATGTTTAAGGCATACATATTAGGAAGTATATATCAAAAATGAAAGTATTTAATAAATTAAAAATAACATAAAATCTGGTCAAAGGTGTAGGAGAATCCCGCTTCGGAAAACCCCCTCAGACACATGGAATATATCAATACCCAAAGCGATCTTGTTCAGAATAGCTGTGGCTCTTCCAACAGGCATAACCATCGGCAGGTTGGTCCTGTATATTGGAATGTGAAACAATCTATGCTGACGATGTCTAGTGTAATTATCAGGAACATACAAACCAATGCTCTGCATAATTTTTAGGATTATCGATCATACCGCGCAACAATCGATAAAAATGTGTAATCAAATACACATTCCTTCTAGTCTCTAAACTATTGTAGCCAAGCATACCCTGGAGAAACTCGGTTGGGTAAAGCCAAGGATAATGCCCGTACTCTCTCATGTAGAGATATCTCAGAAACTTCTTTTGGACTTTCTCCACCATAAGAGAGTACTTGCCCTCATGTGGCCCCCAGATCATCGAGCCACTCTCGAGTCTACTCCGCACCAAGGAGTTGTAAAGAGTTCTGAGTACTCGGGTATTCTCGAAAACCCTGGCAGTACGCAGAACAAATCCTAACATTCTCCACTACCACCATCTACCACATTTATGAGCGCGCTCTTTTGATTTGCGGGTGGAAGGATTGGCGGGTGCTCAATCATTCGAGCATGTGTGAACAGGCTCGCTTGTGAGCGTGCTAATGTCATTCGCGGCTAGTATCGATAATCAATGCGATCTCACAGATGAAACAAATGTGGCGCGTTGGGGAGATGACAAAACATTACTTTTCGTGACTTATAGGGATCACGAATGTCTGTGGAATACTCGGTCACCGCTATGTAAAAATAATACAGCGAGACAAGAAATAATGCGTATTAAACTATAATAAAAAGACACGAATGATTCAAATCTTACAATGAAAGTTTTAAAAACTAAAATCAAAAATGTGCGGACGGAAACTAGGGAACTGTTTTGATTTATTGGTTCGCTTGAATTTCCTATTTCAGTTTGCAAAGTTTCCATTTTGAACAAGAGCGTCTCTATTCCATGACAAGAGCATGCCAGTAATAAGCGTGTGTGTTTGATTGTTAGCTTTGGGCACGCTCAACCATGAGCACGCCAAAATTAAGCATTCTAATAACGAGCAAGTGTGTACAGTTGTTAGAGCAGGCTAGTTTTGAGCATGCTCAAAACTAGCATGTGTACCTTAATTAATATTGAGCGTCAATTCATAAGCGGCGAGAATGCCAATCGTCTGCTGAGGAAATTAATACAAATAATAATTGATTAAATAAATATAAGACACTTGAGTACACGAGGTGCGGTGTTTTCCGGCATCGGAATAATCACACAACCATTATTAATTATTGAAGACTCATGGTAAGAAGTTGTTAACTAACATTTTTGTCAAAAATGAGTTAATAAACCCTCTAAACTAAATATTGTACGCTCTTTCCATTGGAAATAAGTCCAGAACTCAAAAATAATTAGAACATGTTCAAATCAAATCATGTTAACTACACTTTTTCAGAAAAATCAAATCAGTTACTAATGGTAAGAACATGTTATCTTCAATAATAACACGTTCATGCCATCATTATGAAATTAACACGTCTTTTAATTTGATCGGAATATTTATAGTTAACATAAATTTTACTCTGGCAGTACTGTCATATATTTGTTTTTATTTGAAGACTATTATAATCGGCCCGATTCTGAAAATAACAATGTATGGATCTTTAAGATCTTTATCCCAACACTTAATAGACGATAATAAAAATTAAAAATGTCCAGAGCGGATTTTGTAATTCTATGGCTCAAATACACTGTATTAAAAGATGATATAAGTAAGATTGTTTCTTACAAACGTATTCATTTCTTCATCCACAGCGTCCTGATGAAATATTCGGCGTTACCGCGATTCAAATCTTCCCATCTTGACATTTGACAGATAACAATTTACATCTTTCTCCCTCCCTCTATATCTATCTCATGTAGAAACTTACAGAAACAAACACCGACGTAAAGCTGTCTCGTTTATTTTTAATTTTTATTATCGTCTATTAAGTGTTGGAATAAAGATCTTAAAGACTGTCAAATGTCAAGATGGGAAGATTGGAATACGCGGTAACGCCGAATATTTCATCAGGACGCTGTGGATGAAGAAATGAATACGTTTGTAAGAAATAATCTTATTTATATCATCTTTCAATACAGTGTATTTGAGCCGTAGAATTACAAAATCCGCTCTGGACATTTTTAATTTTTATTATCGTCTATTCGGCCCGATTCTGAAAATAACAATGTCTGGATCTTTAAGATCTTTATCCCAACACTTAATAGACGATAATAAAAATTAAAAATAAACGAGAGATAGCTTTACGTCGGTGTTTGTTTCTATGAGGGAGGGAGAAAGATGTAAATTGTTATCTGTCAAATGTCAAGATGGGAAGATTTGAATACGCGGTAACGCCGAACGCGGTCATTACAAGTTTAGCCATGATATTTCATCTGAACGCTGTGGATGAAGAAATTAATACCACTGTAAGAAACAATCTTTCTTATATCATCTACTAATACAGTGTATTTGAGCCGTAGAATTACAAAATCTGCTCTGGACATTTTTAATTTTTATTATCGTCTATTAAGTGTTGGGATACAGATCTTAAAGATCCAGACATTGTTATTTTCAGAATACGGATGATTAAGTGTTGGGATAAAGATCTTAAAGATCCAGACATTGTTATTTTCAGAACACGGATGAATATGTAGTTATATATTATTTTTCAATAATTTTAAATGGTACATACCATGTTTTGTATTATTAATTAACATGCCGGGTATTATGTAATTTTGGATAATGGATGGTAAAAATGGATAGATTTTGAAGGGTTGTTTGATGCTCGTGTTTTACCTACTTACTTACTTATTTATTTACTTACCATCACGCCGTTTCCCCGTGGGGGTAGGCATAGAGGATAGAGCGCCACACTCTTCTATCCTGACATACAACTCTCGCCTCATCCACATTCATACATCTTCGCATGCAAGCTCGCCGGTTGTTGAGGCTTCTAACGGGACCATCTTCCAGTATCTGGTTGATCTGGTCACGCCACGTCTTCCGCGGTCGCCCTCTCTTTCTGGCGCCATCAACACTTACATTATATATCTTTCTTACCATTCTTTCCTCATTCATCGTCGTGTTTTACCAATTTTAAAAAGGTGTTATTCTATCAAGAGTGAGTTCCAGAGGCGAAAAAATGGTTGTTAACTACATTTTTTAGGGAAAATTAGTATATTTTTATTTTTTTGTGCATAAATGCGTTTTTTTTACTTTGTAAATACTTTTTAGACATTTTAGTGACGTAAATCAATAAAAATGAATCCTGAATTAGCGACAAGGCATATTTTTCAAAGGCGAAATGCAAATGACTAATTATCTCAAAATGACTCGAATGTCGGTTAACAACTTGTTGCCACGGGGTCTTCAATTAATTGAATAAATTTGTATCGACCACTCGGAGTAGCTCTACGTGTCGAGTTTCGATACAGCTGCATCTTCGTCAGGACTGACGCATAATCCGCCCATCAAAAATAATCTCGCTGTGTGGGCTGACCTCCGAACTGGCACTGGTCGTGACGCGCCCTCATCTGGAAGACCAGATAAAGCCATGTATTCACTAGGGGACAAATTGTCCCTCAACAGCATGCGCGGCATAGAGTCTACGTGACGTTGCAACGTCGTGCACTGTTCCGCGACCTCGCGCACAACATAGCGCGGCATTTCTACGTGCCGTGGCAACGTTGCCATGCGCACGGTACCCGAGCGTACTCACTGCAACATTCCGCGGAGCGTCAGTACCACGTGGTATGTAAACAAGTGAATACGCATGCGCTGTATCTGTCAAGATGACAATGCGGGGAAACGAAATCGTTCTCGAACTCATCGAGCTGTATCGATCGAAGATCGCATAGAATGTCCGTCCTTCTTTCTCTTTGCAGTAAATAATTTCGCATTCTCCTCTTTTTTCTCCTCTTACTTTTCGATAAACTCATTAACATAAACAGATACGCGGCTGTCATCATAACCTCATAGGGCGATATATTTCCGTGACGTCTGGAAAACAATAATTATTTGCAAAAAGGACCTTGTTTTTAATAATATTCAATTTACTACAGTAAAACCTCGTTAATTTAAAATTGCGACCCAAAAAAACATTTCGAATTGCGCGGAACCCCGTTTTCGCCAAATGAGATACCGCAGCTGTCAACATAAGCTCATCGGGTGACATTTCCGCGACAAGATATGCGAGTCCCGGTGTGTACACGTCAAATGGCCGCGTCATTGTCCCCGAAACATGAGCGTAGATGTTGATGCGACATGCCGAGCGGAATGTTTCGCGATTTGTCCCCTAGTGAATACATGGCTTAAGGGGGACAACAGGCGATCCAAGATAGCCGTATCCAGCTATCCAACACTCGCTCCACCGATCAGAGATTGACGAAAACGAGAACGAAGCTTATATAGGTACTAGCTACTAGCTGTGCCCGCGCGGCTTGGCATGCCTAGATTTTTAGTACACTGTTTGGATCGTCGTAGAACATTCGCGAACCTTCTTTAAAAAAATTATCGAGTGTACAGGAACCTTCTAGACACACCGACACATTCCGCCACTCGGTTTAGAACCTTATAGAACTTTCGGGAATTTTCTAGAACCTTCTCCTTCCAGAACTTTCTAGAGCGGGTTTTTCCGGAACCTTCTAGACTCACCGACACAGTCGGCGCGCCTATTTTGAAACAATCTGAAGCATTCGCGGCCATCCCGTAACAAAACAATGTGCTAGAAAGCACATTTTCGTCACCCACTCCCACCCACGCACAGCCACCCTCACCAAACTCGCATATTTTCGATGTGACACCAAGGGCTATCCACCACCATAACCACCGATGAGTGATTGTGGCTGGTTCTGGAGAAAACTTGGCGGGTAGGGAAACACGGGTTTATTTTTATATATACATACACATATATATGTTAAATCGAAGGCTTTCACGGGTACAATATGTGTTAGTTCTAACTACTTTGGGGGTAACCCGCGTGAAAGTTTGAAAAATTCTGCGTCAGGTGTTTGTGGAGGAGTGGGTTTCTCCAGCGACGCCGTTAATGACTTTTGCTCGGCTTCTAGTAATCCGTATATTTACTTTATTATTTTCAAACTTTCACTTGACGGTGAGCTCCGGACCCAAACGGTTGTACGCTTTTTGGAGAAGCAGCTCATCGACAAGGCGCCCCGAAGATGAACAGTGAGATCTGTTCGAAACGTCGGCAGACGACTGGTCCTGACGACCAGAATTTGACGCGGGTTACCCCCAAAGTAGTTAGAACTAACACATATATATATATATTGATTTTTATATAGGCTTGCTATTGAGCTAGTGTGGGTACAGTGAGGGGGACCTCCCGCACACTCTGGGCCGCGACCATGTCGGCCCGGCACGTTCGCCGCCTGGTTGGCATTGTTTTAATGCTAAACGCAGCCTCCATTCCTGCGACCTGAGGGGGAGTCAGCCGCCCAAACCCTTCACTGTCCGAGCGTCTTTATTTAGAAAAATATACACAATAATACATCAAATGCAATAAACACAGACAAATAAGAGAGTAAAGATACATGTACAAATACAGGTCATCGGTAAAAGACACTGAACAACGCAATAGTGTAAATATTACAATACAAACAAAAAGAACAGTAGATTATAAAAAAATGATAAAACATAGTCAGAAATATTGTGCAAGAATATAAAGATATAGATGTGTGATATATCAATTCCAACAAATTTAAGGTGTATATATGCATGTGCACACATCATGATAAGATAAACATACATATACAGGGTTATTTGTAAAACATTAATAACCTCGCAGGACTACATTCCTGCCTTAATTATGAGTCGAAAATGTTCAAGCAGCCATGACCTAACATCAATATTTATGGAGATATCCGACATCAAAGTTTACATTTTTTTCAATATTTCTGACTTATTTTTTGTTAACTTTTCAGTAACTTATATCGAATATGAAAAATTCATTCCTTTTTATACAAGTCAAACAAAATAATAAAAACCTCCGAATTCCAAATGGAAATTTTTCAGGGCTTTTATCATTTTATTTAACTTGTATTGAAACGAATGAATTTTTCGTAATCGATAAAAGTTACTGTGATGATAGTCCAACGTTTTACAGTCAGATATTGAAGAAAAAATGCCAACATTCTGACTGGAAGTCCAAAAAGCGTATGACAGAGTGACAATACGAAAGCTATGGAAGATTTTGTCTGAATACGGGGTGAAGAGTAAACTCGTACAGGCAATTGCATCTCTGTACGAAGGAAGCAGTGCTTGCGTGAGAATTCATGGGGCATGTTAATCTTTGTGTGTTAACTCTTAAAAGACTGTGCTAAAAAATACCTTCGGGAACGGTGGTGTAACACAGCGTTACCTGATTAAAAATCGGCAAAGTTTTTAATATGTGATAAAATATACATATATACCATACAGATAAGACTTTTTAGAGGTCCCTTTATATAATTATGTAAGGTAAACATACATATTTGCATTATTTTAGTAAATTATCGTAAAATCATGGCATATCGAATTTGCGTGCGCTTCCGCTCACGTATCATTAGCAACTTAATTCAACGACGCGGTGGCCAGGTCGCGTCAGTCGCCTGCACTTCGTCTTTGTCTAACACATGTTACGCGACTCTACCGTACTCTTTCGATATTGTTCGCTTTCACCGAAACCCAAGCAACCGCCATCTCTGTCCTACATGAAATTTGTGGTACTGTCGCGCTCTTTCTCGCCCGATTTAACTTCGATGCGCAATATTCCGCTCTCTTTTACACACTGGCCAAATGAGAGTAATGAAAAAATATTTTTTAATTAAAAAATCCGTACATTTGTAACAGTTTAATTTAGTCATTTTGGCGTGAAAATATCTATTCGATGATTACAAAAAATGTGACGCTTTGGTTTTCGCAAACGAGGTAGATATTTCATATTTTCTACGACATGTAGACCTACGTTACATCACCGACACACGGGAGTTAATCTCGTCAGAGACGAGCGTGCGCCCACTTGCCCGCTCGTAATTTTTTTGGCAAAGACGTCAAGTTGCTCGTGTCTATTTGCTAGTCTGGGAAGCCTTCGAAAACAGTCGAAATTGAAATTCATCTAAGGCTCTCCCGGAGCGTTCGCTTCCGGCTACGAGACCCTCTGTAAATTGAATAAATAAATAATTAGAGAGTGACTCGACTAGCGATGCCGCGCGGAACTGTCGCGAGGGCGCCGCCCCCCGAAGAGCAGTCTGCGACTCCTCGCGAGGTCAGGCCGCAGACGCGACCTCGGCCGCCGGCCAGGATGCCGGGGGGGTTGGGGGGTCACTCGGGGTACTCACCTCGTGTTAAACTGCGCAGACGTTGGACTCGGTGCCTTTCGCAGGAAAGAGCGCTGGGTACTTGGGAGTTGTTTGAAACGCACATTTCGCAATTTAATTACAGGAAACACAGAAAACTTTTTCTCCTAGTTTTTATGTAGTAAAGACAGGTAGGATATACAGGGTTATTTGTAAAACATTAATAACCTCGCAGGACTATATTCCTGCCTTGATTGTGAGTCGAAAATGTTCGAGCTATTATGACCTAATATCAATAGTTTAGGAGGCATGCGACATCAAAGTTTGCATTTTTTTTTTTCAATATTTCTGACTTATAAAATCATAAAAACCCTGAAAAAATTCCAGTTGGAATGTTTTCCAATTGGAATTCGAAGGTTTTTATTTTTATTAAAGGGAATGAATTTTTCATATTCGATATGAGTTACTGTATTGATAGTCGACCGTTTTACAGAAATATTGAAAAAAAAATGCAAACTTTGATGTCGCTTATCTCCATAACTATCGATATTAGGTAATAATAGCTTGAACATTTTCGACTCATAATGAAGGCAGGAATATAGTCCTGCAAGGTTATTAATGTTTTACAAATAATCCTGTGTATGACATTTTTATTCACTACATCATGTTTTCCTCAGCTTGTCGGTCATGGTACATAGTGAGTAATTTGATTCAACCATTCAAATTATAAAGACTTACCTCTCGGCGGGTCAGAAGATCATAGGACGATGGGGAGCGGTGATCACGTGCTCTCGGAGTACTCTTCACTCATCTACACGATCAGACGTCACTTCACTATTCAGCGGTATCGTTGATACAAATCACAAGCACTTCATTGCCTACCATCGACGAACAGCGCCCGACTATTGGAAAACACAATCGTGTCACAAGATGTTGTCGAGCAAGCCGGCAAGCGACGGGCGAAAAGGTGGCCCTGCGTCACACCGCAGGTAAACAAAACTACGCACTGTGCAACACCGTAGCGATCAAAACAGGACGTAAAGGTACAGATACACATGCTTATTTTGAGCATACTCATTAACATGCTTATTAGCAAACACACATGCTTATTAGTGGCATGCTCTTGTCATAGAGTAGAGGAACTCTAGTTCAAAATTGAAACGATGCATACTGAAATAGAAAATTCAAGTGAACCAATAAATTAAAATAGTTCCCGAGTTTCCATCTGCACATTTTTGATTTTAGTTTTTGTGATTTTTATTGTAAGATTTGAATCATTCATGTCTATTAATAAAGTTTAAAATAAACATTATTCCAAGCTATATTATTTTTACATAGCGGTGGCTGAGTATTCCACAGATATTCGTGATTTCTATAATAAGTCACGAAAAGTAATGTTTTATCATCTCTCCAATGCGCCATATTTGTTTCATCTGTCGCGGACTGAGAAGATCGCCTTGATAATCGATACTATCATAAGCAATCCTGTACACACATGCTCAAAAGATATCTCTTCTCATGGTGAATGACATTAGCATGCTCATTACTAACAATGTGCGTACACACAGCCACTAATAAGCAAGGGTTAAAGAAGGTCAATACTGCGATGCTCACGTGCCACTAATAAGCATGTGTATCAGTACCTTAACGCAGTGCCCTGTGTCAAAACTGTGCACTGCGCAACACGCAGTTATCGAAACAGGGACCATTCAAGTACTACGTAAGCACCAAAGGGGGGGTAGCATGTCGGATAGTAGGATAGGGTTCGCTATACAACACTTTAAGCGACATAATCTTGATGCATTTATAGCTACAAATGCTCTTGACGGAAGTGCGTATAACTGAGTAGAGCGCAGAATGGCTCCTCCGGGAACTGGGCGATTTTTTATTGCCTCATGACCATCTTGGGTCTCATTTGGACGACCGTGACGTTACGATTAATGAAAATTTTGAAAGATCCCATTTTGAGTTTGCCGGAAATGTATTAACAGAGGTACGGAGCTCAATGGAAATGGATGATTATCATGTTTCTGCGTATGTTGGGTCCGGTGAACCAGATCTTCCTGATTTACCAGACATTAAATGGTATTCAGGTATGAAAGCCAATATTTACTTCAAATTGTAAAATGTTTAAGATTTCTCCCACCACTGCTGACCAGGGTGGGGGGGTTAAAAATTACTAAAATTCTGCTTACGTAATACTTGAACGACCCACGCGTTGAAATCAAATGCCGCATTGAGCATGCTCAACCCTTATCCGTGTGAAAAAAATGCAGTCATGATTGCAACCCACGATTGCGAATGCTAATGGTCAGATGCTAAGTGTTCTCAATACTATTGACGCATACCGAACAATTGATAAGTTGACTTTAAGCATCCGAGATGCGGATCTACAGAAGAATATTCAAAATAAGCTGGATGGACTGCATTACGAAGGCAGATGTTGTGGTCCGGAGGAATCAAGAAAAATAAGCAATGAAAAGCCGAAAGCTTCAATATCTCAGACTTGTGAGAGACATCCAGAGAAGTAGGAGTATCTCCAGAGAGGTATCTTGCAGCTCGTGATGCAGGGAAAGAGTGCCGGAAGTCGGGCTCTGGAAGAAGAAGAGAAGTGAGGATAGCCAACGTCCGTTGAATGGGTAGGGCACGAGAAAACCAGTCCCAACTGCGTGACTCACTTGCTCGCCATCCTTACAGACACTTGCATACACCGCGACGCTTCTCGGAACACTGAAGAAGCCCGATGTTGGAGGCGGACTCTTATATACATTGGCGACCAGGCATCATAAATCCCATCCAAAAACCCATAAAATATTTACAACTGTTGCAGAAAATTCCAAGATTGTATTCTCTTTCATAATTTTCCACGTAACAATGTCCGTCTACTCCACTATTTTCCGAGAACACTTGCACCTCTCATCTTCGACCCCCGTGTCCTGGTAGGGTTGGGGACCCAAAGACTCGACGAGGTGCTTCCATGTTCCCCTGTCTTGCGCTGCTTCCGCACGAGTAACCAGTCTGGACCCGTTCTATTTCCATACACATTTTTCTGTTGCTTCTCCCAGCTTCATCTGGGGCGACCCACCGGCCGTCTTCCCTCCGGGGTTGCCAGGAGGATTCTTCTTGGTATTCGTTCCTCTAGCATTCATAGCACATGTCCAAGCCACCTCATTTGTGATTTATCTGTGTGTAGGGGTTCCGTGCCTAGTGTGTGCCTTATGTCAGCACTTCAGTCTGGCTCCCTCTACCCCCCCTTAGAAAATTCATCTCGGTTCTTATGGTGGAATTGGTGAGTGTTGCATCGTGTAATGTGATTACCTAAGCCAGCTTATTCAGGTCAAAGGCCCTGTGGCCACCCTATAAATAAATAGCTTCGACTCTGTGAGACTTCTATACAATTCATTTTAATAACTATACATATTTACAGTCCCATTGTACAAGGAGTCTCATAGCTAGTAGCAAAAACTTTACGGGTGGATGCCTTGATAATGGGTCAAAAATGTTAAAACAACCACAATCTAATACTAATAGTTATGGAGATATGCTTTATGCGATTTGCATTTTTTTTCAATGATGAAAACCCTACAAATATTGAAAATAGATTTTTTACAAGGTTATTATCATTTTATTTGAGTTGCATTGAAGCGAATGAATTTTCATAATAAACATGTTATACCGTTACGATAGTTGTCTACTAGGCAATACATGTTTGGAACAAGACGAGTTTGTATATTTGGGAAGTATGTTCTCAGCAATGAACTATATAACGCTCTGAATAATTAACAAATTACCGTCGAATTCACTTAACATCACGCTGTTTCTCCGCAGGGGTAGGCAATGAGGATGGAGCGCCACACTCTTCCGTCCCGACGCCTCGTGCGAGCTCGAGGTCCTGCTAAGAGGTGCGACAAAAGTCGAGTTTGCACGAGGCGTCGGGACGGAAGAGTGTGGCGCTCCATCCTCATTGCCTACCCCCGCGGAGAAACAGCGTGATGTTAAGTGAATTCGACGGTAATTTGTTAATTATTCAGAGCGTTATATAGTTCATTGCTGATAAGATAAAAAAGTGGTCGAGACGAGACTGGTATCCACTACGGACGGAATAGTTTGATGTCTTATCTTCAGTGGAAAAACTTTGATTATAAGTTATGTAACTCATATATTTCATATGTACTGTATATTTTTTACAGAGAGGCAAATCACGACGTTTCGCCGAAGTCTTATTCAGCGTCATCAGGAGAGCGTCTTATCACGGCGGAGGTGTAGGCTGAACTGATTATTTTTTCCCAGGTTGTAAATTATACACAAAACCTCCGCTGTGACAGGACGATCTCCTGATGAAGCCGAAGAAGACTTCAGCGAAACGTCGAGCTTTGCTTCTCTATAAATATACGGTTCGTATAAAATATCCGTTTTATGGAACATGTAAATGTCCAACGTAATGATAACCTTAATTCTTTTTATTTTGTTTAGTTTAGCAAAAACACGGGCATGACATGCCCATACGTTTTGCGCATCATGGTATGACATAATGTCATCTAGATAACATAACATTACGTTGCATTATTATATTACAATATTATATCACACAAGGATGATATTTTATCTGTTGCATCAATGACCATATTATCAATTCCATTAAAATGTTATCTTTCAATTTCAATTTGCAGTCGGAAAATATGTCTTTATTTTTTTATATATTTATTGAAAAAATTTAAATGAAAGATACTGCATATCGAGGTGACTCTAATGGCAACTGTTATTTTAATTTTGCAAAGAACATTTTGTACTTCAAGGTAACCATTTATAATTTTATATGGCATCATTAAATCAGTGATTATTCTTCTATTAGATAAGGAAAGTAGATTAAAGTGAATAAACGTGACTCGTCACGATTCAAATTGATTGCTGGTAGCTTCTCTATAATTTCATATTCCAGTAAATCTTTTTTGGATGGATTTTCATTTTTGTATACTTGTCATAGTGTGGTGCCCATATCGGCAACGCATATTCTAACTTACTACGAATTAAAAAATTATATAACGTTATTGCTTCATGCGCATATTTCTAACGGCAGTATCAGAACTCGCATCCACATGGTATTAGCAGCGCTTCTCAAAGGTTTAAATCGTGTTCGTTTCTATCCTCGTCTGCTTCAACTAGGGATGGGCGTTGAATGGACGGACTAGTTGAAATCAACCGTTGACGTTGCATCGACGCGTCGACCGTTTACGTTCATCGCATGGACTAGTTGAATTCGTAGACGGTGGACAGCGGACGCCGTGGTCGGTGGACGATTCGAGATTAACGCAATGCAAAGCAACGAGCGAGAGCAAGACAAAACGTCTCCGTTTATTTCTCTCTCATCTCTCGCTGTCGACTTGTAGATGCCATAGACGTCATAGACGGCTCGACGGGTAATTTCATTTCAACTCTAAAGTACACTACCATAGAGTGCAGATCTGTGTACACGAACTATGACTAGAGATTTGAAATTTGAATACATGCGTAGGGCGAGATAGGCTTAATAAGCTATTATCTATTATTTTTTTACTTGATTTTTTGTGATGTCACGTGCGACGATTCGGTGAATTCCCAATTTTACGCTGTATAAAATAAAACAATTCTGTTTAATTATTTTATTTTTTATTGAACTATTATTAATTAACAGGCCGGCTAGATATTTTTCTAAAATCAATATTTTATTCGATCGATCTCGACTTCTTATATCTACCTGAAAAGGGATGCTAAAATTTAATTATTGTGTTATTTCCTTACTTTTCAACTTTAGCATATAAATGATAAACAAACTTGTAGGGAATAAAATTTTCTATACCTAACTATGGTCCTTATTCAGGAGTCCAACATTAATTATTATATATGTAATATAATCTTGAATTTAGGTTTAATTAATTTTTATTAAAAATTCCCTATTTTCAACTTTATAGATACAAAAATAAATCTATTATAATTTTGTTTACACCACTTTTTATTGGTTTTTTACATGTTTCGGGAATAATGTTCCTTTTCTCAGATTGAGCCTTAAACTAAAGTTGACAAATAATACAGATATATTTATTTATTAATAATGTCACCACAAAGTGAAAGCCTGACTTTGAAAGATGTATTCTTCAATAAATTTCTATATAACATCTCAAATGTAAAGTATTTTTAAATTATTTATTTATTTATAAATTTATAGATAATAAATAAATGTAAAGTATTTTTTACCGCACCTCATAACTGGTGCCTTTATTACGCAAAATCATTGTTTCCTTCCATTTTATTTACTCACATTTTAATGCTTATACCCAATACTTTCACTGCTTATATATGTAGTTTATATTTATATTTTACTGCTAACACCTGATATTGCTGTGTATACCTACTTCTTTCTTTGTTATATATAGAAAGAAGTATATAAAACAATATGTAAAAGCCTATAATGTGCGTAAACAAATAAATAATAAAATATTTCTTTTTACATATAAGCACAAGTAGCGGTTTTACTTTCCCCGAAACTATATTCCTTCGAACTTCTTTAAATTTTAAAAATTAACGTAATAAAAATAGCCAACGGTTGAGCCGTCGAGCAGCGTCGCGTCGAACCGTAGACAGTTGACCATCGTCCCGATGTTTAGATAGAACGTCCGCGTAACGAAGTTGACGCGTCAACTAGTTGACGAAGTCAACTAGTTGATCGTCTCGTCGATGGATGGACGTGGACGGTCTCGTTTCGTCGACGGTAAATACGTCGACGACCCATCCCTAGCTTCAACCCTATCTAGAGGTATAGAGAATGCAGGACTAGTTGAAATTTCGTGTTTTTTGAGATGAAGCTAGATTGAAATTCTTATCAGCCATGACCAATTTTTTTTTATTCTTCTGCAGGCCATGAGACCCAATCACTGAGGCGAAACACATCACAAAACATCCGCCATTTTAATTAATTTTGAACATATCAAACTAAACTTTGAACTGCATACACAACTGTGATATTTTTTACAACTACATCAATAAGTGTAGTGCATTTTTTCTACATTCTTATTGGTGCGATGCTCAACATGAATCTCTCCACACAATTTTCAGAAGTTGTTTGTAGGTGACTATGTTTTATGTAGATTATTCTGTCTTCTTCAAATTCTTTGTAAAATGTTCTATCAAATGCCACTGGATTTTAGATCCAGAGACTCCTCATTGGTGATTCCCTCGGTCTAGCTTGCGCATTTTGAATGCTTCCGTTTCTAACCTATTCCTCCCATTATTCATCATTTAATTTGCATACAGGTTGTGTTTCATTGTGGGTTTTGATGGATTCCTTTTTCGTTTTTTTATTTATTTATGATTACAAAGATCAATTTAACTGCCTTGACAAATCGTGACACCACTGATACGAAGTCGTTCTTTCATTCAGAGCGTTCAACATCAACACACACATTTATAATTCGAGACAATGCAAAAATTCCAGGAAAGTCCGAGCACCTTAATACATTCCAAGAAGTCAGAAGGAAAATGAATTTAAAAACACTGGCCGCCGAAGTCGCGAGAAGCAGAAAGGTACCTACCTACCCGATGACAACAACTTATCCGCACCGAGAGCCTTCACAAAACTTCACACCGAAAAATAGTGACGTTTGAAAACGTGCAACACTCGAGAGCGAAACGGCGAGTCGCGCGTTTCGACATTTCTGACACAAAGGCCGCCGTGAAACGAGAGCGCGGCCACGGAGTCTGTCGTGCGCGCGATTAGGCCTTATTTTACCACCGACACGAAACGCGAAGTCGTCGAACTGAGGGCGCGTCAATCCGCCGCTGTCGGGCCGTCGGTACGCGCGGCTCCGAGAGCGAGACTGGCGGGCCGATTGAAAACCCGAGCCATTTATGTAACAGATTATCGCCCGCAAATAGAAAGAGCGCGCCGTTCAAAACGGCGGAAGGCCGCCGCCAGCGGCGCTTTCGAACTCTGACAGCGGAAAAAGGCGAAAACGATCGCCGATTGTTTTGGAACGCCGGGCGGGCGGGTTTGAATTGTCTGGAGTACCGCGCTCTCCGGGCGAGGGGTGCGAGCGAGATCAGCGAGCGCCATGGACGATCAACGTTTCTTCCGTTTGGAGCAGCGGCCGAGCGGTGGCGGGAGCGCGCGCGAGTGGTGCCGCGGGGCGAACGATGCTCGCATCGCTCGGGCGCGAGCGGCTAGAGGGGCGGCGTCACGGGAGCGCGCCGACGGCGGAGCGTGCCAACAAAACGTCAAATCTGTCACCGTGCGAGGACCCCCGCGATGACATTTGCGACCACAGACGATGCGTCATAGAAAGATGCGCTGTTTTTGAAATTGTGCCGCGTCTGTAGATACGCAGGTACCGAGAGCCTTCCGTTTTCAGGCGAATTTTAAAAAGGTAATTCGTTCGTTAGGTTCGACTTAATCCTTAATAATCTTGAATAACTTTTACGATATTTCATCGCATAATTGCCGTTGTGCCACCGGATTCTTTTTAAATCTAACAAACTCCGATTCATATATCTTCTAGGGTACGTTCGTCGATAAGTAAGTATTTTAAAATAATACGATAAATAAAAATCTTTGTGATAATTGCCTTTTTGCGGCTTGAGACATTCTTTATTTTTGTATATTGATTTTTTCTCAACGCTTTTAAATACATATATGATTTTAATTGGATTACTTGAAGTATTTGAGATGTGAATATACAAACGATTTTTAAAAATAACTTGGGTCACTAATATTAATGTGCAGTGAGAATAAATGATTCTTTAAACAAAGAAAATTCGAAAATTGCAATACTTTAGCTGAATTATGGATAGCATTTAGAAAAATATAAGATCCTTCATCCCATAATTCAAGGCGACATTATGAATTTATATAATACATTATGATACCAGAAGAGGCTCTGAATTATAGAAGGCATTCTGGGAGAAAATCTAAGGAAATAGTTTGGAAAGACTTAAGTTCAACAATTTCGAAATGATTTAAATATAAAAGTGATCGCTATTCTTTTGATAACCAGACAAATATTAGAAGGAGATTTCAGTTTTATTTAAAAAAATAAGGATGTTAATGTGGCAAGTTTTGACAAGTTTTCTTCTTACAGTTCTATCTCTTATCGGAAGTCAGCGATCATATTGGCGATCATGGTTCTTTTCACCGCTGCACGGAACTATTCAATGAAGTTACACTGGTACAAATCTATTATGTTACGCAGCCATAAGATTCAGCATCTTCCTGCGCTTCTTTTATCACTTATTCCCCCTGGATGAGGAGTTAGTAAAGACTTTATTATGGTTTTCTCATAATATGTTCGAGACACTCAACCTTTCTTATTTTGATAGTCTGTAGCACTTTTTGACCTTTTCCAATATCCTAGAAGACTTCCACATTCGCCGGAAAACTTCTTGAAAAATTTTGGCGTAGTGGGGGAATGCGCAGAAGACAAAATTTGGGTCTCTTTGGTGGAATGGTACATGCGCAAACTTCCCCCCACTACGCCGAAAAATTTCAAGATGTTTGCCGGCTACTGTACATTCCACTTTCCACTTCGACATTGTAACACTATCCACCGAAGAAACGTTCAATATTCGTCTATAGAGCTACATCTCAAAGGCCTCAACTTTATGGATTTATTCATGTAAGAGAATGGCGAAAATATAAAATCGAACTGAACGCACTTTTAGTTGCGGGCTTAGATCACTGTAAGAAAGTAAAGGTCTCATTCTGAGAAACGCAACTCTTGCCATCTCTATTCGATCTTTTACTTCTTGAGATGTATTTCTCTTTCATCAGTGGACTCATAGACGTTCTATAAATATAGACTAGTCACTAAAAAACAAATCTGAGACATCTAGTCTCTACTGTTTTCTATTACTTACCAAATGTATTAGTCAGAAAGAGTTATTTTCTATTTAGAAACTATTTTCACTACCACGTATAAGGCATAATTTTGTAGAACGAATGTGTATGAAGTGTTGTAGAACGAATGTGTATGTAGCTAATCGCAGTGTTTACTTTTTGCCTTTTGCCATACACTTTAAAAAATCCAACTTCAAATATGTCTGTTTGTTGCGTTAATTGTTATAATGCTTGATCAAATATTAAAGAAGGGGATATAACCTTCCATAGGTGAGTTTTATTTCAATAATTTGTAGAGAAATTCAAACCGACTTCAGAGTACGCAGATTTCTGTATTTTTTACATTGGTAGTCAATGATATTTTCTCTTTGTGTTCTTGCCACAAAACAAGTGTGTTTCTTCGTTGGCAATGGGTGTGATGGTTACGTTTTTTTCTCTCTTTTATTTTAGAAATTGAAATTGTAAACGATCGTTGTAAGATTAACATTATTCTGTGTGGATGATTCAATTCTATTCTATGGAAAAGGATATGGGACACATAATGTTAGTTTATTTAATTTTTATAGATTTATACCGCTAGCTTTTAGGAATCTTGATAGTAATTTTTAAGTGATTTGATGATTGGAATATAAGAGGGTTGGGATGTTGATGGGGAATAGGATATTGTAACAAGAAAGATACGTATATTTTGGTTTGTAACTAGTCTATATTTATAGTTTAGTACGTCTATGAGTGCACCCAACCTATATTAAATCACGATTATTTAATTTAATTCTGGAAGGCTTTCTAATTCCTTTTTAACAACAGATTACCAATCTTTTGTCTATGTCCATGGTTTTGAGCTGTCAATAATCGAACTGATTTATAAGTGCGCTATCGGTGGTCGGTTTTTCTGATTCAATGTTGTCATTCGAAGCGTATCAATGAAGGAAGCAGACGAAGAGGAGAGAGCCGAAGTGGTGGAGCTGGAGCACCACCGACAGCGTGAGCTGTGCGTGACGCGAGCCGCCTACAGGCAGGGTCGCCGGCTGACAGCTGTCAAGGTGACGTGTTTACATACAGATGCACCACTGTGCCGCGTTTCCGCATGGATAAGCGGAGGCAATACAGCGCAGTGTCCCATTGGCATTACGTAAATCCCTCTTGGGCCTGTTGTGTCAACTTGTTTTAAGGTTTGTTCATTTAGAGCATATATTTTCACGAAAGCAGGTTGTTTGATTGGTGGAAAACGCAAAAATTATGCTTTAGACGAAAGATTATTACAAACCAAGTTTGACGCAATCGGCCTTTAGTTGTTTTGTATATTATGATTTTCCCACGCAGTGCTATATTGTGTAGATACTTCGGACTTTCAGAACAGAAAAATCTATGTAAAAAACTAACATATTGAGCTTTAAAGTTTTCAATATTAATTTTAAAAAAAATATCAGCTGGCCTCTTGTCTCCTCAGCTGCAACAAATTTAAAAGGTATTTGCAAAATGGACCCGGTTATTTATAATATTTAAAAACACTTTTTTCTAATTTATCCGACTGTAATTCTATTAAAATAAAACACAAATAACTTTGTTTTCACCACTTTATTAGATATACAATGTTTGAGAACAATGTTTTCTTCTTCAGGATTGTTTTAGTAATTCTATGTTATTTGTAATATCAAAATAATGGTTTATTCTTTTTTAATCTGATCCACTATGCTAAGAGCGGCTTTATATTTTCTCTTAACCTGTTCCAGGTCAGCGACTATATATGTAACGCCTCCTGAATGCACGACTTGGGCACGGAACGGGTTAAATATTCATTCTTTACTCTATCATAAGTGAATTTACACTTAAGCAATCTCATTCACTTCCCCAATAGTCTACTTTCGTCCCTCTTCTAAGCATAGCTTCCACATATCAGCGCTAGTCTGGTCTCGACTAACAAGTCTGTATTTAAATTTGCCCGAACCCAAGTTAGCAATGTTCTAAAAATGTTTCTGCGATTTTCTGACATTTAATTAGATTTTTTTCTTTCAGACCTACACGGTGAACAACGAATCAATGTATCTATTAATATTCGGAGTCCCGTCCGTAAACCTACGACCAGAGTTAAAAAATCTCTGTCAGAAGTACGGTAACATCAAATCGCTGACCTGTTGCACCGAATACCCCACCGAAGACTTCACCGAGTGCTACAGAGTCAAATATGAACGTATACAGTCGGCCAGAATCGCCAAAAAGACGATGGACACAAAGAATTTTTACGGGGGCGTGTTGCACGTCTGTTACGCCCCGGAATTTGAAACCATCGAAGAGACGCGCACGAAGCTGACGCAGAGGCGAATCGACGTTGCAAAGAGGTTGGAAATTAACAGCAGAAGCGGAAGATTTAAATCTGTTCAAAATGTTGGAGACAGTGTACGTTGCGATGTCAACGATAACTCAAGTTTGATAAACACGATGGTGAAAGTAAAAACCAATAATTTTGTTGAATTTCCAAGTCCGTATGATAATCTAAGTAAACGTAATGAACAAGGTTTGCCAGAATTTCATGAAGAATGTACTTTGAATACAGTAAATATTGACAATAATACAAATGATCTTAGTAAAGATGACGTTCGCAGTGAAAAAGATTCGGATACAAAAGAATACGTATTCAAAACAAAGCGGAAAAGGAAAGAAAAGAGTTTGGAATATAAAAAGAAAAAGATGGACAGCAAATTAAGTAGAGTCGGCGAGGAATCTTGTGTTATCGGGCCAAAGATGGACGACGAGGATACGTTGGGTGGAATTGGAGCAGTCGGCGGAAGGGTGGTGGTCTGCGAGGCCGTCGACAAGCCGAGGATTGTGAAGATTCCGGAGAGACCGGTCAACAGGATTATTTTCAATATTAATACGAAGCAGTTATAATAAATGTGGTATTTCTTTTAATTTGTATTTTTTTAACATATTCAGGGGAGTTTCTAAGGTAATTTTTTTTCGGTGCAAATATATTCAAATTGTATAAAATTTCCTAAATTTTTAAACCATCTTTTAAAGACATGTCGCTACTTTAATGAAGTAATTTCATATTAGTTTGAAATTTAAAAATTTGTTAATCAACCTTTTGTACTTTTGGCAATAATATGTTTACTCACTTACCATCACGCCGTTTCACCGTGGAGGTAAGCAGAGAGGATAGAGTGCCACACTCTACTGTCCTGACATACAACTCTCTCCTTATCCACATCTTCGCATGCAGGCTCGACGGTTGTTGAGGCTTCTAACGAGACCGTCTTTTAGTATCTGGTCATGCCACGTCTTCCGCAGTCACCCTCTCTTTCTGGTACCGTCAACACTTGCATTATATATCTTTCTTACCATTTTTTCCTCGTTCATATGTTGCCATAATAAATTTTATTGGGGACTATTTGTTGCCGCAAATAAGAGTATTTTTTTCAAAAGAGTTCTAGTATCTGTTTTTTTACGCTTCAACAGGCCACGAGGCCCAATTACAGAAGCGAAATACATTAAAAAACACCCAGGCTTGAGTAAATCATGTAGGTTAAATTGTGACCTCACCGGAATCGAACCCGGAACCCTCGGTGTGGGAAGCCAGCGTCATACCCACTGCGCTACGAAGGCCGCCTTTAGTGCAGGTATAGTCACATTACATTAGTTCTCTACAGTAATTGCTATTATTCGGATGCATTACGTTGTCAAATATTTATCTTGCAATTTCAATTGTCTACAAAACAAATCAGTTTATATTTTTGTGACAATATGTAAGTGGATATGTGTAATACTCTTGTTTCGGGATGAGGTTGCTTCCAGTAAAGACTTTGTTCTCGTAAGTATTTATTTGGTAACAATAACGGTTTAGACAATCGTTTATACAGTAAGATGCGGTCTGGATAACAATGGTAGTAAAAGAGAGAGCGACTCGACATTCACGCGCCTTTTTATACATTCTCTCTTTCTGTCATGCAGTCTCTTTCTGGCGTCACGACATACGTTCCTCAGATCTATTACAATATGAATTTCCAACTAAGTGATAATGAACTTATCTTTGATCAATCAATATATATACAGATATTTTTTAAAGCAATATACTTTATCTGTGAATGAATTTCATCCGAATTACTAACATTACACTAGGATACGCCAGAAATGTTATTTCAATTTTAATTAAACTCTTTTTTGACCAGTATTTTTATTTAGAATATTTTGAGTATGTCCAAATTTTCCAAAAAGTCTATATATATATATATATATGTCTCAGACTTTAAATATATATACAACTTCCAACGTGGCGCATACTTTAAATATATATACAACTTCCAAAAATTTGTAGACGCGGTATTATGGGTGGAAATGGCGAACGTTACATTGTGTAAAGTGATCACTTAAGCCAGCCGTACGATAGGTCGTAAGCCCTATGTACACCCAAAAGACTTCTATACCTATTTTCCCATAAAAATACAGTTTCGTCTCTGTGGGACATCTATATATACATTGATTGATTAATGATGTCCCTGTGACAAAAATCCAATTCTGTTCTGAAAAATTTGGACGTACTCAAAATATTCTGAATTTATCTTTGGTTTACTCGAGTGACGTTTGACAAAACGAGTTTGTTTTTTTTACGCATAGCGATAAAAACTATGAAAATTTGTCAGAAACAAGTGGCAATCGGAATTCTAGTTATGAATCGGATTTCACAGGGCGTAAAAATGAAAAGTGGGTGTTATTTATTGAGTCATCGAGTAGTAAGTCAGAGTGGTGCAGTTGCTGACTGTCATAGGTCTTTTGATATTTGTATCTCTGGCAATGGTTTCGGAATCCCACCGCTGTCACCACTTGTTATTAACGCCAGGCGGCGCTGTCCGTATGGGCACGCTTGGCGGAACACATCTTTTTGCGGCGGTCATCAAAAAAGGATCGCAAAAGGCGGATCGCACGGGTTTATCGTGTAAATTCACCGTGAAATTAACGCAGGATTTGATTGCATAGTTATTAATATTATGTGTACGAATGTGTAAAATGTCTCGCGGGAAATAAGCTTCCGTGTTGTGTAGTGCATTGTGTCGATGATTTCAGCGTTTATTGTGTATAGCCGGCGAAATCGCATAAAATTTAAATGGCCACCGTCGCCGCTATCAAAAATGACGTAATCGCCAGGGATACTATGACGGTGTAACGTTTCGAGTGTTTTAATTGACAAATTTCAACTCGGGGCCGAGACTAGACGTTAATGTTTTTTTTTGTTCTTCACTTTCGTGCAAGGGCGGCTTTGCTGTCACCGCCGGTCGAAGTTTCGGCATCAAACTGGATTAAAGGTTCAAATAATCACGGAAGAAGGGTTTTAAACGCCGATTTTGTGATTTTATTTAATAATTAAGTGAATTTGTAAAAGTTTTCTAACGATTAACAACGAATTTGTACTATAAGATCGATATCCATGTACAATAAATACAGCTGTTTATCATAATGAATAAAAGGCATCGTCAACCAGTGAATTTGTAAAAGTTTTCCAACGATTAACAATGAATTTGTACTATAAGATCGATATCCATGTACAATCGTAAAATAAATACAGCTGTTTATCATAATCAATAAAAGGCGTCGTCAACCAGTGAATTTGTAAAAGTTTTCCAACGATTAACAACGAATTTGTACTATAAGATCGATATCCATGTACAATCATACAATAAATACAACTGTTCCTGACGAGTCTCCCGGGCACCAGCAGGCCAACGCCAACCTTGGCTAAGGGCGGCCCTCTCCAAGTTAAGTAAAAAAAAAGAAACCATTGTTTCTTGTGTTATCACCCTTTTTTATATGCAAAGTCAAAGAGTGCCCATTCCCCCCAAATAACAGGTGAAAGGTGGTTAATCTCTGTGAACTTCACACATGACTCCCTCTAGTGACCTGCGTTCTGTCTTAACCTGTACATTGCTTGAAGTAAAAACTATTGTCAAAAATTAATTCTAAAATAATTTTAAGCAGATTAACTATATGTTACTAATTTTTTAAAGCGGTTGCAACCCACTAGGATTTCTAGTATTGTTGAGAAAATGTAGCGTCATTTTTCTTGTATTTACAACTGTACCATTTACAAAAACTTGTTCTAATATAATATTGTACTAAACATACTTCCTTCATTTACTTCCTGATACCCACCAAACACACTCGTGAACCTGAACTACCCTGAAGATTGAGAAATATTGCCAACTGAGCTGGTCCAGGAATATCCTTCCCGCCATTGGGACGTGAATTTAAATATGAAATCTGAGAGATGTCAAAAATAATAAATAACCTTTATTTTATGTCATTACATGACGATCTGCAAGAAGATGAATGGGTTGATATTACAAATGCAGAATTTGCTACCTTGTTAGAATTACCATACATTATAGTATGTACAATGTAACAATTTTGCTTGAATTTGCATAAAACGTAAGTTGTTGGAAGTAATACCAAAAATAATCCGGAGTGGAAAGAGTTAACAAGTTATTAAATCCAACACATCATCATTATTTAAAATATTTCCCCATTTAATTTTTTATCCCCTTTCGTCCTACATTAAGAAACAATTCAAAACATGGAAATAAAACTAGCGATACAACTTGAAAATATATTTTATTAAACTGAATCAGCTAAATAGGTTAAACGATATAATTTTACATTTTATTGGTAATGTCGCCATTTTTTAGAACACACTTCCTTAATAAGTAAAGCAAAGAAAAAATGTAAAAGATGAATCTTTCTTTCGGAAAAAGCAGAGCTACCACTCTATTTATATTGCCGATAGAGTGCTTTCTCATCTGAACCTCGGTAGTCTCTCTACATTTGTTGTGTTGGTAATATTAAGTTCCTGGGATCAAATCGTGGTGGCAGCTCTGTTTATCACATGTTTTCTTGGTCTTAATCAACAAAATAATATTCGATAAACTATTGCATATAAAAGAGAATTATGGATACAAAATAAGATATAGGTACAATACATAACAGTATTCAAACATATACACCGTGGAAATGACAGAAGTTGTCGAAAATGTTTTACATGTTTTGAATGAAAGCATAATTTGTTCAAACGTGTTCGTAATCCAAAGCATTTATACATCGAAGCAAATTTCCCCAAAATAGATTAAGGAAAATTAGATGATTCGTTTTGCAACCCAAAAATATTCATACAAAAATGATTTACGCAAAATACCTTTATATATTTACATAATGTAATTTCATTTTTATAAATTTTACAGTGGATTCTTTTTGTGGACTTTAATAAGGAATCTATCCGACGACGCTTGCTTTTATAGATTTTGCAGATTCACTACCCGCAATGCTACACCCTTATTCGTGTGGTGCTTTTCTAGTAAATTATGCGCCGTTTGCAAGACTTCTAAGCTATTTATTAAAAAATTTTGCAACACGTAGACCAAATTACATGCCACCCAAGGTTTACCCGCAATTTAATTTTCAAACCAGACATAACAAACTTAACATTCAATATTTTAGATTGGATAACTTTAACAAATTTGGGTTGAAAATTTCACCGTCCTTCGTGGATTACTGAGCCTACAAATCAATTCTCAGTACTTACATAAAATCATGTCAGAAGAAAATCTGTTATGGACGCAGTCGGAGTTTGTTCGAGGTCTTGGAGTGACGCAACAAGGAATCTCTAGTTGCTTACAAGAGCAAGCAGAAAGACAGTCTGTCGGGCACGGGCGGGAAGGATTTTTTGTGCAAAATAGTGACAGCTGATGAAAAGTACGTATTGTACGACAATCCAAAGAGGAGAAAACACGGCTTAACTCTGATGAGGCTTCAACATCTACTGCGAAAATCAATATTAATTAATAATTGCTCCGATTTAGGCTGCTATTTATTTCAAAAGATTTTGCAGTGACTTGAACAGCTAGAAATCTGTCGGACAAAAGGCACGGAAAATATGGAGGGTGCGGTAAAACCGGCCACAAGTCTTGAAAAAATTTTTTGGCTTACTCTGGGCTCGTTTGAACCATCCATTTCGGGATTTGAAATTTGGGAATACTGTTATATAATAATATTTATAAAACAAGTACTGCTGTCGGCAAAGTAGATTAGGTATTTTTCAGAAGAAATAAAAAATTCCATACTAATAACGGTATTTAAACCCAATATCACAAGATAAATAAATATTTATATTATTAAGTTAGCTGTGGAACGGAACAAAGCTTAGTTTAAAACATCGACAAAGCAAATCGCTTTGTCGATGTTTTAAGAACAAAGCAAACTATGCTTTAAACTATGAACTACTTCATTTCATCGATGACCTCATCGACAAACGAATTCATCATCTCTTCGAGCGACACTCCACCCTTTTCGGGCACGCCATTATCTTTAGATGTGTCCTTCTCTTCAGGATTCGCAACAGTTTCGTTGCCGTCTGCTTTGCCACTTTTCTCTCCATCGTCATTTTTAGACTTATCAAGATGCGAGCCGACTAGTACATTAGAAACGTCGATTTTCCGAGCGCTCTCCAGAAAATTAACCTCGACGCAATTGTTTTCCTCGTCATTTTTGTCAGCCTCTTTGACGACTTCGCGCTCGGGTGAAATGCTAGTGCGCTTTTTCAGCGTGTCCCCGTTTGTCGGCGCTGCATCGTCGCCCAAAACCTTATCACTGTCTTTATTTAAAGTTTTGTCATTTTCCTCTGGATCTCTAGAAGTTGCGTCTGGAATGTCGGCGTCGCTCATAATAACGACGTCGTCGGACAGATTTTCGTCCAAATCGATGGTTTCATTTGAAGTTTTAGGTTCATTTTCAGGTTCTCCCTCGCTCGAATCGATGATTTCCTGAGTCTCGGTGGTGTAATTATCTTGGGAAACTCGGGCACGTTTGCCGGCCGGCGTTGCGGTGGCGTCGGGAGCGTTCGCGAGTTTCTGGATTCTCTTGTCCCTAGAACGTTTTCTCTTTTTCGAGTTTACAGTTTCAATCTCTGCTTCGGATGTCTGTAAAAGCAAATATTTATTTCATATTACAATTCAGAATTCAACGCAATTTCAAAGTTGTGCGTTTTATAAATAATAAAATATTCAATTGAATCAAAAGAAAAGGCAGCATATTCAAAAAAATGTATATTTTGATTGCAGTCGTCGGGGATTACTTATTTCGAATTTACTGAATTCGAAATTTTACTGGAAATATAGCTTAATCCTTTCCAAATTCATGTTGATTTTAGACTGAAACATCATAACAAAGACGGCAATATCCAATTATGCAAATAGCAAAAGCGGCATTGTCCACTATTTGGAAACAAACACAGCAATATCCAGGTTTAAAATTCAAATATTTATTCTTATATGTAAACTGAGGCGCCTTTTGTTTTTTTAAAAACTTATTTCCAATATGTTGTAGGTTTTTTATATTTATCTCAGAAATAGCTAAGTAGGATCTTGCATTTATATCCCTCAATTAAGGTATTAGACAACACATAAGAAGAAGGTGATTTTAAGTGACATTCTTCGGGGAAAAATATCCAGGAAGAATACAAGACGGAATCCCAGGCCTGATCTTTGCAGCCGAAATTTGAGGATTGCCTTTACTGCTTTCAACTACCCGGCACTTTGAGCTTTGTTGAGTAATCCTTTTGTTAAAGGTTTCGAGATAATAATAAAAATGGTAATTTCTATAGGGCCATTTTCGTACAAAAAATCACGTCACGGACGCTTCACACTAACTGGTTTAGGCCCGGTTGTTTCAAGTTCGATCAAAGTAAGCGTGTCTTGCTCGTGCCCTGATTTGCTTATGTGGCATTCCTTGTCACTGTGTGTGTGGCCTAGATTGGTGGTTTTCTGCATTGTGGTATGAAATCCACAAATTTAATGGAAAGGATTTCACAAAAAGGTGCATTTTAAGTCTTTTTTAAACACTGTTTCTGATGCGCTGTTCCGTATTACGGAGGGAAGAGAGCTCCACCCACGCCTTCGGGCCTGCCACCGAAAATGCCCGTTCACTAAAGAAGTAGTGGCTGACCTCAAGAGTTTGGTGGTTACTATTTAAGTCGTCCGGGATGCAGAGCTCATGAAGATGCGCCATATTATGTGTCGCCGTGTACATTAACCAACACAATTAAAAATAATAACTTCTTAGAATTTTCTAATCACGAAATCGAAATTAAAAATAATTACTTCTCAGAATTTTCTAGTCACAAAATTGAAATAAAAAATAATAACTTCTCAGAATTTTCTAATCACGAAATCGAAATTAAAAAACCTCTCAGAATTTTCTAATCACGAAATTGAATCTAACCTTTCTTACGATAGACGTAAATTAAAATTTTTGCACTTGTTAGTATCAATATTAATCGATAATAGCATATTAAAAATATTAAAAACTGTTCAAAGTATTCAAAGTACAAAAATAATTAAAAACGAAAGAAACACTTCACTAGTCCGAAAAGGATGTGCACGAAGCATTGTGGAATCAGAAATGCAGGCAGCTTTCACTGAATGACGAATCGGAAATGGCTGGACATCTCAACCAATGAAACGTTCGGGGTAGACTTGATTTGAAGAGGAAGATTAAATAATACTGACCATGCTGTCTTCTCCTTGCGAGGAAGCGCTGTCCACGGAGTCCCCGACTTCTATCACTTCTCCATTGGTCAATCTATGAATGACACAGTTGGCATTAGCATGGTGTACTAGTATACGCAATATAAGGAAGGATTTTGTGCACAGAGGGACAATCATTAGTTAAGATAAATCATAGAAGTCTCACAGAGACAAAGCTATTTATATAGGAAACATGTATGAAAGTCTTTATAGGTAATACAGGCTATTAGTTTGCTTAAGCCATTAAGCCATTAAGCCTTAAGGAGCCAACTTAACACATTGCAACTCTCACTCGTAGATTCCTGATCGTTCTGAAGGTAAGTTAGTGCATGCTAGTCTTTGACAAGATTAACACGTATGTGATAAATATTGGTGAAAGGTTAACAGTACTATGGTTGTGGTGTGTAGTGTTGTGAACGTAGTAGTGTAGTGTTGGTCCTGACGAAGAAATGGGTACATCTCGAAACCGGTAGACCTAAAATCTGGTAGTGGTATATACTAATTTAACTAACACTCTGTTAGTTGAGACGCTCTTCATTGAGATTCAGATAACACACTATATACACTATTCATTGTAAAATAATAAAGTTATACAAATATGATATTTTGCTACGTAGTAGAATAGACACAGTTGGGCGAGGCAACTCCAGAAACTGTGTGAGGAAAGGATGGGACTACAATGGACGGAGGCCGCGCAATCGGCGCGAGACAGGGACGAATTGGGCAATGGGTCCTCGACCCGAATAGGACAAGGGGAAGAAGATGAGATGAGTAGGATGTGACATTCATAACGTGAAAACATTTTCTTTGGAAAGGTGTGAGTCTTGCGCTCTTACCGCTTCTTCTGGCTCCTGTTCAGCAGTTTTTCCAGCCTGCGCTGCTGCTGCGATAGTCTCCCGCTCTCGGCCGGGCCGGACGCCTGCTCCACGGGCTTCGGTATCAGCAGGGGGGGCGCGGCGCCTCGGACAGAGGACAGGCTGGCGTGCAGGGCGGAGTGAGCCTGGGCCGACATCTGCGGAGTTGAATGTGAAAGTGATTATGCACTGTTCTATCACTCAATCCCTATTATCCTGTGGCATAATTGGATGGGGAGAGTGTGTCAGATCAGTCATGAATTCGCTGACAAAATCACAAAAATGCATCATGCGTATAATCACCAAGAAATCGAGAATGTTTCCTTCAGATGATTTGTTTGAAATATTTAACGTTTTTGACCCGAGACAATTATATCTTAAAACCATACTTATAAAATTCCACAAGGACAAGGTAAACACGGGTTACAAGGCTGGCAAATACAATTAATTTCGAGGTACCTAAAAGGAAAACGTCTTTTGGGCAAAGACAATTTAATTTCACTGCCCCGCTTGTTTTTAACAAATTACCTAACGAAACTAAAGAAATAACTCTACACAAACCTTTCAAACATCGTATTAATAAGTTTATAAAAATATCAGGTAGAAGGAATGCTGAAGAAGTGATTCGCCCTTGACCTCTGAATTGGCAAAAACTGATTTATATAATTTAAAGTTTACTTTAATATAATATTTATTTTTATAACTACTTAAATTCTTATCTTAATTTTGAATGTATATTTTCTTTTCTTTTAGATTTAGGTATTCCTATGATTCACATTCATTCTTATGCTTATACTTTCTTTAATTGTCATTTGTTAATATTACATAAATATTATATGAGAATAACTGGCACAGAACAGGTTTTTACCTAGTGTGGCAGTTATTAGTAACTTGTATTAACAAATGTAAATAAAGAAATAAATAAATATATATATATATATTTTTTTTTCTAATTCATTCAGCAACATTGTAGACTGACATTTTCGAATCAAATTTCAAATTCATTTTACACAAATAATAAAATAGGGAAACTCCTCATAAATTCAAAAAACAATTCAGGTGTTCAAACTGTCCTGTAAAGATTGTGTAGCGTTTTATATTGGAAAAACTGGCCGAAATTTCAACGCAAGAGTTAAAGAGCATTTGAGATGTCTGAATAATCATGGTTTTTCTGAATTATCAAACTATTTATTAGAAAATGACCACGGTTTTGATAAAAATTTAGGATTTTTTATTTTCCACATAAATAATTTTGGTCGGAAATTTAATAATTTAGAATCATTAGAAATTAGTAAAGCATGTAATAGTAAAGAAAATATTATTAATAGTCAATTAAATTTAACTACTAGCCCAATTGCAAAATTTTTTCAAATAATTTAGAAAAACAAGACATTTTCATTTTGATATTTTGACATTTGTAAAACACCCTGACGATGAAAAGGTTTTTCCGAAACATTTTGGTGTAAATAATATTAAAAAAAGTAGATACATACAGATAATACAATCAATATTTAAAAAATATCATTCACAACTCCAAATTCCTAGTGTTTCGTATTTGCATATTTCAAGGCGCCATCCGCACAACGAATCTGGCATTTGACGTCAACCCTCTCTTCCCCCTCTCTGCAGTTGTGATCTACCTGCTGTTGAGAATAGTGTCAAAATCAATCGTCGAGCGCAGTGCCGTTGTGTCAATTGTCTATCCAATTGACCATCTCGAAGGAAGTTTCGTGCCTTCGCAACAATTGTGTGTAAAGTGCTTCAGATTCAAGATCTATAAAGTGAATCGTCGATTTATTAAATATCATAGTGAAACTGAAGGGGAAGGAACACTCTTATGGCGGTGAGTTCGGCAATCGTCCTTGTTCCTTTCCACAAAACATAAATTACAGTCCAATAGTTTCCATCATCCCCAATCTGTCATCCCTCCCCTATTGCCATATTTTCATCTCCCTGTGTCCCGGCGATTTGCGTTGGCACACTTGGTAAATTTAGATGATTGGATTGGGAGAGAATAGACGTTGTTCCGATGAGAGCATACCTTGAGACTGCTCCCGTGCTGCGCCATGGAGAAGAGGTTCAGGCAGTGTGCTATGGGAGACGGGTTGGTGGTGGCCGAGTACTGCTGCACCATCATGAGGGTGCGAGTGACGGCTCTCCTGACGGCCGAGCTGCGCTGCTTCGCTTCATACAGCATCCTGATCAGACTGTCTTGGACCATCTTTAAAAATTAAAAAGTTTATTTAAACGTTTCACAAATATAGTATGTTATAAAATATGGTAAACTAGCTGTTCGTGTTGTTGCAGGGGTTAAGGATTGAGTTGAAAATAAATTTGTGGGGGGAAACAAAGGTTTGATTCGAACGGTATAGATTTGCATTGAAAATATATCAGGGGGAGGAGAAAAGGTGAAAAGGGAGGGAGTAAATGTCACTTTTGTTACCCGCCGGGTCATAAAGAATAAGTTTACAAATTTTGAGTCCAATCGGTCAAAAGATACATATTTGCATCGAAAATATATCAGGAGGGGAAGGGGTAAAATAGGAAGGGGGAAATGTAGCCTATGTTACCCGCTGGGTCCTAAAGCATAAGTATGAAAAATTTGAATCGGATAAACGGTATAGATTTGTATAGAGAACAGACAGACAGACATACATTGAGTTTTATAGGTAAAAATAATTTTAATGAATATCATATATACATTAAAAAGAAAATTGCTTCAGACTCAAGTAAAGAAAATATGGAAATAAGCGGTGACGTCTATTCTGCAACATCGAAATGACAAATTTCAACCACAGATGCCGGTAGCGTAGTTGTATCAAATAATGTGAATGAGGCATAACATATTGTAACGAGCTGTTCGTTGACATTTGACAGCCGAAGACAAGCGCAGGCGTATGCCATAGAAAATTGGCGCGTGCGCAGGACGGCGGGCCGGTGTGCCCAGTCGTTGAAATAACGAACTAACATGAAACAAAAGCGATTTTGGAAGGGTTCTTACCCGAGTAGCGAAACAAAAGCGGAGCGGTTCTATTGTGTTTTGAAATGTAGTATTGCGTTGCGAGCGAATAAAAATGTCAGATTAAATGTTAAAGCGAGAATAAAAGATTTATTTTACGAGTTGAGTCATTTCATTTCGACCGTGTCACGAGACGTAACAAGATATACAACATTCCAAATTTGATAGATGTGTGGTTGATCTTGGGGAATGAATGTTGTTTTCCTTACTCTCATTATAACAATGACATTATAATCATTGAGGAATAAAATAGACAGGACGTACACGTAAAGTTTCTACGAGAAATGTTGACAAGTGACAATGTAATACATTAACAGTCAAGACATGATTGTTACGTTATATTGCTGTCTTGAGAATAGCTCCGTTTATAAAGTGATTAAATGCTTAAGCCAGCCTTGAGACAGGTCGCAAGCCATGTAAACGTCCAATAAAGACTTTCGAACATACTTTGCAGTATAAATAATTCCATCTCTGTGGGACACCTATTATTGATATTAAATTTTTTATTTCCTTTAACTGTTTTCACCTGGTAAGTGGTGGCCTTGAAGAAGTTTCCGGAAGCGATGAACAGCGCGTCCATGCACTCCAGAGCGCTGACTACGAGGTCGGCGTTCGACATTTCCGAATCATCACTGAAACACGGTTAAAACGTGATCAAAAATCATCTTGTAAGTGTGAACACATGACAATACCTATATACATACAGGGTTATTTGGAAAACATTAATAACCTCGCAGGACTATATTCCTGCCTTGATTATGAGTCGGAAATGTACAAGCAGCCATGGCCTAATATCTTTGCAGATATTCCAACTGAAATTTGAGGGTTTTTATTATTTTATTTGACTTGCATTGAAGGGAATGAATTTTTCATATTCGCTACAAGTTACTGCAGCCGTTCTCAATCTTTTTTGGTGACGGAGCCTTTTTGGAAAGCGAAATACTTGACGGAACCCTACAATAAAACAATAGTTTTTAAAAGTGTATTCTTTACTAATAAGCATAATAAAAGTACCATGTAACAGTTACTTACTACTTACTTACATAACAAGTATAATAATAGATGATATTAAAAAATACAAAATCTAACTAATGGGAGGTATAATGAACGGTCGACCGGAGAGAGCTGTTTAGAATTTTTTTTCTAAATTCTTGCGGAACCTCTACAGGGGCAACACACTTAGAGTATAGCTAAGTTACTGTAATGACAGTACAACATTTTAGAAAAAATAAGTCGGAAATATTGAAAAAAAATGCAAACTTAGATGTCGCATATCTCCATAACTATTGATATCAGGTCATGGTTGCTTGAACATTTTTGACTCATAATTATAGCAGAAATGGAATGGAATCCTGCGAGGTTATTTTTTCTGAGAGATTAGTTAACCCATAACGTCAGAAAATATTTCGTAACAATGATTTAGACTGTTGAACATTTTGAATTTATGCAAATACGTGGTGTTTCTCAAAAATAGCAACGATACGTGCGGACCGACCTGTTGGAGGCGCCGGCGTGGGGAGAGTGGCTGGGCAAGCCGCTAGCTTCCAGCTGGGCCATGGTCATCTTGCGCCTCGCCTTCTTGCTCATGCTCTTCACCGGGCCCCCGGCATTCGTCTTCACCTAGAAATATCATTTGGGGGTTGGTAGTATCTCGAAGAAGCCGCTTTTAGGTCACCACCCGTCGTGTGACGGGAAAGCTCCAAAGGCGTAGAATGTTTGATGATTTTATTATCTCGATAAAACAAGTACAAGTTATACATGAGTACGATTACAAAGACAATGATAGATACTCGAAGGGTGATTGCCTCCGGCTTTACGCCGGGGGACGATGAAAAACTGACATGCTCGCATAGGGTGTGGGCCGCTTTTAATATGATTTGCGAAACAAAGAATGTCTGGGTCCGTCCGGGGGGGTGTACGACCCGGCGCGCGTATGCACATAGGATTCGTCACCTTCGCCGCTTCCCGCTGATGTTACCCGTGCCCAGGCATGCACCCAGCGAGGTGACTGCGATTTTATGGTATAGTGAAATCTTCTAAGGTGTATATTTGACTAAAAAAATATATATTATAGTTACAGTGAGTTGGATGGTGACTCTCTGTGGAACGATGTCGTCCAGCATATTCTCAAACACCTTGTCCTCGAAGCTCTGGTCGCCCTGCTGGGCGGGCAGGCGCACCGTGTGGACGCTCAACAGCAGGGTGGTCAGAACGGCGTACGCGGATTTTCTGACGCTTCTGAAACCGGGAGAATGTGCGTCAGGAAGCTAGTTATTTCGCTGCTGCAAGAGTTTACTCCCACGAGTGGCAATGGTTGTATTTGGCTTACCAAATATTGATTACAAATCATGTAATCAATATTTGACAGAAATGTGGCAGAGAGATGTATTACGGATGACAATATAATAATCATTAATCAGTTTCATTATACAAAAAAAATTTTACGTTTTAACAGGCCAGGAGGACCAATTACAGAAGCGATCGCATAGAATAAATACCTTGTAAAAAAATTCTACTTGCAAGGTTTTTATTATTTTTTGACTTGTATTATTAAAGCGAATGAATTTGTCATAATTAATATAAGTTACTGTAATGATAATTCAACTTTTTGCAAAAAATAAGTCAGAAATATTGAAAAAAACATGAACATGTTTGAACATTTTCGACTCATTATAAAGACAAGAATCGACCTGTAAAGTTTTTGCTACTAGCTATGAGACACCCTGTATTGTTATTCTTTATATGTATACAGGGTTACTTGGAAAACATTAATAACCTCGAAAGACATTACTTAATATCAATTGTAATGGAGATATGCAATATCAAATTTTGCATTTTTTTCAATATTTCTTATTAACTTTTTACAAAACGTTGAACTAAATGTTTTCTAAATGTACATTACATTACTTTATTTTTTGTTAAAGCCCTGAAGGGTGTTAATAAATAAATAAAAATAATCCAAGTTGATATAACTGGTCCCGAGCCAATAAAAAGAATTTTTCCTCTGTTAACTTAACGAGAGCGGAGTTGATAAAAGAATGTGTGAAAAGGTTCATAATCACTTGAATGCTTTGGTCCCCGAGGGGTTACTTCTCTTCCGGCTCCATTCCAGGAGCTGCAGGGCCATCCGCATCATCAGCCAGCAGTACGCGAGGGTGTCACCCTTGAGGCTGGAAGAACAAACGCACCGTGTCACGTACCAACAATGTGCGAGCAGTGAGTGTGTGTGACTCACACCTTAATATCGTCATAATGGTAGAACAACGAAGTTCGCAGGAGAGCAGTTAGAAGTTTTATTTATATTAGGTCCTTACATATGAAATTGGCGTTTTGCCGTACTGGCAAATTTGATCTCAAATATCTTCTCTTTGGTTAGGAATTCCAAATCCAAATTTATACAGCTATTTACTCATGTATTTGTGTTTTGAAAATTATAATTCATTTATTTTTACCTCAATTGTTTTTTTCTTTGCGTCACTCAGTTTACAAAATGAAAAACTTGAAATATCGCGTTATTTACGAGTACGAGTTCCACCGTGGCACCAGTGCTGCAGAAATGGCTCGAAGGATTAATGATGTGTATGGCGACGGTGCCGCAAAAGAAAACACAGTGCGTTTTTGGTTCCAACGTTTTCGTTCTGGAAATTTCGACCTGCAGAACAAGCCCCGTGGACGGCCGGAGACCAAAGTTGATAATGAAGAATTGAAGGCTATTGTGGAAGCGGATCCATCGCAAACCACATCCGAGTTAGCTGCAGGCTGCGGTGTTAGTGATAAAACTGTTTTAATCCACTTGAAGCAAATTGGTAAGGTGAAAAAGCTTGAAAGGTGGGTACCTCACGAATTGAGTGAAGCAAATCAACAAACGCGCGTTGACTGCTGCGTTGCATTACTCAACCGGCACAATAATGAAGGGATTTTAAATCGAATCATTACCTGTGATGAAAAGTGGATCCTGTACGATAATCGGAAGCGCTCATCGCAATGGCTGAACCCTGCCGAACCAGCCAAACCATGCCCCAAGCGAAAATTGACTCCAAAAAAGTTACTTGTGAGCGTTTGGTGGACTAGTGCTGGTGTCGTTCACTACAGCTTTCTTAAATCTGGCCAGACGATTACGGCAGATGTCTATTGTCAGCAACTGCAAACCATGATGGAAAAGCTAGCTGCTAAACAACCGAGGCTGGTTAATCGCTCTAGGCCACTGCTGCTTCATGATAACGCTAGACCACACACTGCACAACAGACGGCTACCAAATTAGAGGAGTTTCAATTGGAATGTCTAAGACATCCACCGTACTCTCCGGACCTTGCCCCAACAGATTACCATTTTTTTCGAAATTTGGATAACTTCTTGCAAAGGAAAAAATTCAACTCCGATGGGGCAGTCCAAACCGCCTTCAAAGATTTTATTGATTCCCGTCCGAATGGTTTTTTTAGTAAAGGGATCGATGAACTACCTATGAGATGGCAAAAGTGCATAGATAGCAATGGTACATACTTTGATTAAATAAATATATTATAATAAAAAAAAATCGGCTTTATGTTCCTCCCATACTAAACGCCAATTTCATATGTAAGGACCTAATATAAAGACACTTTATGTCATAGCTCGATAACTACAAAAGATTTTCCTTTGAAACTTGGGTTAGTTATTTAAAGTGGATACATTTCAAACCTCAAATATAGTCAGCGCAGTACAACGACATTTTTACACATGCTGCATTATTCTACAATCGCAAATCAGAAGAGTCGTTATACCGACTTCGTATAACGACAGTTAAATTAATGAGAAAAAATATACTTTTAATATACCATTAGATGGCTTCTGTTTTTCACTTTTTAACGATCCAAAAAAGTCAATGGAATTTGGAATATGAATATCATATGGAATTTTTGCACATCTGTCATTGTTCTATGATCATGACGATGTATGCAACCAGTTTATCAAGTGCACAATACTACAGCCATATTCTGAAATATAAGCAATATTCGTATTTTCTGTGTCTTGACACTTAAGCCATGTATTCACTAGGGGACAAATTGTCCCTCAACAGCATGCGCGGCATAGAGTCTACGTGACGTTGCAACGTCGTGCACTGTTCCGCGACCTCGCGCACAACATAGCGCGGCATTTCTACGTGCCGTGGCAACATTGCCATGCGCACAGTACGTAATTTTAGTCGAAACATGAGAATTGTGAGGTTATGTTTGTGGCAGAGGGCAGCTGCCAGACAGGAGAAATCGGACATCGCAAATAAATGTTTTTATTTAAGTACGGCGAACACCGAATACTGATGTATACCTAAGTCTCGTTTATTTTTATTTTCTTCTATTAAATGTTGGGGAATAATGATCTAACATCCCAATATTAGTAGGAGTAGCTTGTTGGTCTTGTGGTTAGGACTCTCGCCTCGTGATCCAGGTTCGAATCTCACTCCAGACAAGCAAGTTAGCCCTATTTTTATAGCACAAGCGTTTAGGTTAATTTGAAAATAGTAAGAATATTGATGTGACACGAATTCCGTGTTCGCATCTCTATTTAAAAAAAAATAAATAATAATATTGCTATTTTCGCCAGTGCGCAATGTGTACTAATTACATCTTCGGGCTTTTCTGCGAAGTCTCTTAAAGGTGGAATCAAAGTCATGAGACCAGGTAGTAATACTGTGCTGTTTTATTGTGTACTAGCTGTTCGTACCCGGCGTTGCATGGGTTAAGGATTAAGTTGAAAATAAATTTGTGGGGGGAAACAAAGGTTTGATTCGAACGGTATAGATTTGCATCGAAAATATATCAGGGGGAGGGGAAAGGATAAAACGGGAGGGAGAAAATGTCACCTATGTTAGAGCTTGCCCAACGTAAATTGGCGTGCGGTGACTTTGGAACTAAAACCCGCCGCGCCGCACCCCTTGCCCTGTCATTCAGTACAATACCGTACTTGCGCGCGAGCTGTGACATCTTAATTTCCAATATACACTGAATTATGTCTTGCAACACCTTGTAGGTGGTGCAAGAACAATTGCCAATGTGCGAAGCTGAAAAAGCAAATAATCGACCAATATTACTGTTTGACAGGACTCCAGGTAGAGTGGCCGCTATTACTGGTTTGTTTCTTTAGTGTTGCCCGACCAAATTTCTATTAAAGGCTCCGACACCGGTCACCGGACGCTGTATATTATGACTTGGTAATAAATTTACATCCGGGCAACTTCTGTTTCGCGACACGGACGCCCTCCCCCGCACGCCAATTTATACTGATGGCGCTCTACTCGCCGAGTTCTAATGAATAAGTTTCCAAGTTTTGAGTCTGATCGGTTGAACGGTACAGATTTGCGTGGCAAATATATCAGGGGAGGGGAAGGGGTGAAAGAATGGGGGGAAATGTCGCCTATATTACCCGCTGGGTCTTAAAGCATAAGTATGCAAAATTTGAATCGGATAAACGGTGTAGATTTGTGTAGTGAACAGACAGACATTGCGTTTTAGGTATCGACCATACATGTTGCGGACCGACCATAGCTACAGCGACCTTATACTGTACGTGGACGGGAAGAAGAGAGCGCACTCATCCTTATATGCCGACCCCCTTCCTCTCATGGGTCAGGGTGGCCAGCCTAAAAACACCACAAAAACGCAAACAAACGATAAGCTATTCACAATTACGAATAATGAGCTTTCTGATTGATTGAATTCATTCATTTCAACCTGTCGAAATTAAAACTTCAAAATGTTATAATGTAATAGCAATATTGCTTATTTGAGAATACGGCAGAATCACCAATCGTGACAGGGCATTGCGTAAATCTGTAGAGACTCACCAGAAGGTGAGCGCCCTGAGCGTGTCGGCCACGGCGCAGTGCAGGGACGGCTCCATCCGCGCCGGCGAGGGCTTCCCGGCGGCCGCCGACTGGCAGCGTATCAGCAGCGACAGCACGGAGCGGCAGTTCAGGCGCTTGTGGACGGGAAATGGGTCTCTGGAAACATTCACATTATTTATTCTACATGTATTCCAATTTTACATCCAGTTACATCGTAAATATTTAAGAAATACAGAGGCATCATTACCAGCTGCGGAATCTATTTATACTGCAGATGAAGGCCCACTAGCGTATTCCAATGAAATATATGGAAGGTCTTAACAGTCTTACAGTCTTAAAATACATCTCGGAAGACCTGGTCATTGACTAAGCACGACGAAAACAGACTACAACACATTTGAAAGAAAAACCTTAAGCCGAATATATGAACCTACTAATGACGGTCAAACATGGTCGATCAGTGGTAATGCTCTGAGAATGTTAGGATTTGTTCTGCGTACTTCCAGGGTTTTCGAGAATACCCGCGTACTGAGAACTCTTTACAACTCCTTGGTGCGGCGTAGACTCGAGTGGCTCGATGATCTGGGGGCCACATGAGAGCAAGTACTCTCTTATGGTGGAGAAAGTCCAAAAGAAGTTTCTGAGATATCTCTACATGAGAGAGTATGGGCATTATCCTTGGCTTTACGCAATCGAGTTCCTCCAGGGTATGCTTGGCTACAATAGTTTAGAGACTAGAGGGAATGTGTATCTGATTACATATTTATCAATTGTTGCGCGGTATGATCGACAATACTGAGATTATGCAGAGCATTGGTTTGTATGTTCCTGATAATTACCTTAGACATCGTCAGCATAGATTGTTTCACATTCCAATATACAGGACCAACCTGCCGATGGTTATGCCTGTTGGAAGAGCCACAGCTATGCTGAACAAGATCGCTTTGGGTATTGATATATTCCACGTGTCTGAGGGGGTTTTCCGAAGCAGGATTCTCCTACACCTTTGACCAGATTGCACAGGTCATTTTTAATTGTTTAATAATAATAAATGTTATTATTTTAATATACAATATGTATATGTGTGTGTATATGTATGTGTGTATATATATATATATATATATATGTATGTGTATATGTATATTCTTAGATATAAATTCGTAATATGTATGCATTGAACATAAAGTTTGTAATATAGATATTATGGAATAAATAAAAATTGAAATTGAAATGGTGTAAAAGATACAACACCGAGCTCTATGATCTTAATCAGAACGTCAGCGTAGTCAAGTTCATTAAGACTGAACTGGCTGGGACATCTACACCGTGGGGTGATCTGGAGCCCCCAAACAGGGTGTTGTTTAATGTACCAATGGGTAGAAGTGTCGGAAGACCAAAACTGCGGTGGTTGGATGGCGTCGGTGCGGACTGCCGGGCCCTGGGGCAGCAAAACTGGAAAATGGCAGCCAGCGACAGATCAGCACGGAGGACTTGGAGGCAGCTAGGACCCACCGAGGGTTGCAACGCTGACGATGGATGGATATGGAAGGTTCCTAGATTTGGAACAAACAGGGTGTACCAGAGCTCGCAGCAGAATTCAGCAGATTCCTGCCTATGGTATGAGTCTAAAATGTTCAGGCAACCATGACCCAATATCAATAGCTATGGAGATAAGCAATTTCTGTCTTATTTTTTGCAAAAAGTTGAACTATTATTGCAGTAACATAAATCTAATACGAAAAAATCATTCCCTTTAATACATTTAAATAAAATGATAAAAACCTTCCAATTCAAATTGAAGGTTTTTATTATTTTATTTAACTTTCATTGAAACAAATAAATTTTTCGTAGTCGATATAAGTTACTAAAAATAAGTCGGAAATATTGAAGAAAAAATGCAAACTTTTGTATTACATAGTTCCGTAACATCGACATTAAAAACAATAGTTTCAAAATTAATATTAAAATCCAGAAGCACAAAATGGTTGTCATTAATAAGACAACCGACAAGTTAAGGTGTTCTCAATTAAAAAAAAAATATTTTTAGCCAATCTGTTGATAATTCGGAATTATGCCAATTTTTCGACCAACTCACACCAGCATGGCCTGTATAAAGACGAGGAGGTTCTCCAGCCGCACGGAGAGCCTGATGGCCTTCCGGATTACGGGATTGCCCGCTTCGCCCTGTCGATCCGGATCGTCGGCCTCCGCGGCGGCGACGTCCCTCAGGGCCGCGTGGAGGGGACCAACGTTGCCGGAGGAGGTGTCCGGTTTAGAATTCTAAAATGGAAATAGAAATAGTGAATCGAGTTGATGTTTTTCAACGGGATATCGGAATATTCATATCGACAAATGTGTATTGTAATATCAAGGGTGTCTCGTAGCTAGTAGCAAAAATTTCAGGAGTCTTATAATATTCTTTACACTTTGAAGGAAATGTCAACAGTTAAGGAGATAAGCCACATCAAGGTTTGCATTTTTTTCTTCAATATTTCTGTTAAAACATTCGACTACCAAGAAAGTAATTAATATAAAATATTATAAATCAAATAAAATGATTAAAACCTTGGTTTGTAAAGGTTTAAATTTTTTTAAATTTTCATTTTATTTTTAAAATTTAAATAAAAAAATGAATAAAACCTCGGTCGGTAAAAAATGGTTAAAATTTCTACAGTTTCAATAATTTAATTTGACTCGTATCAAAGCGAATGAATAGTCAAACGATTCATAAAAGAAGTTAGGAATATTGAGAAAAAAAAAATGTAATCTTCGATACTTATCGCTTACCTCCTTAACTGTTGACATTTCACCCAAAGTGTAAAGAATACTTTCTAAAACCCAGTACCCGGTCAAAGGTAGCGAGGATGAAATGGTTTCCCGCAGGATCCTAAAGAGTAACCACGCAAAATTTGCAATCAGATACCTGGCCGGTGGCGTCGTCGGCGGCGGCGGTGAAGTAGTCGATGCTGTCGATGCCGTACGTGTCGGCGGTCTGCGAGTAGAGCTCGGAGAGGAGGGCAGAGCAGGCTCCGATGAGCAGATCCAGCTGGGACCTCCAGGCCATCTTGTGGTTGACGCCTTGCTCGCCGCCACCCCTCACCTAAACACACACCGCTAGTCACTGAACATACAAGAAAAAAAGCTGTGCACCACTAAAGATTCTACGAATGTTAATTAAATAAATTATCTCATGAAAAAGACAATTTCAAATTACGTACATCAGTAATCCATGGCATTTTAATGGCTTTCATTATTTTCAACTGCTTCTGTAAACAGTTTAATTATTTAATTTACTTATTTATTTATTCTAAATTATTTATTACAAAGAAAGAGGTGAAGGTAGTTGCTTAACTAGACTGTTCTAAAGCGACTACCTGTACTGTTTTTGACATAGACGTACTGTAAATATAGACTAGTTACAAACCAAAATATCTGCTACACAGAACTATCACATGAATTACCGTGAACATAGATGCACATTGCGGAAGTTGGTCTAGGGGTGTCCAAAATGTATAAATGTCCGCGCTATATATAAAATATTAATACAATACACAACCTCTTTTACACATAAGCTGCGCTACAAGAAAGAAAGAGAAAAGACCATAGAATAAATACCGCAATTCGCTACTAATTTCATACGCATTCGTTCGTCCTTTCTTAACGTGGTTATGACAATAATTTCTATCTCTTTCTGACTGATACATTTAGTACGCAATAGAAGATAGCAGAAACTAGATGTCTCAGATTTGTTTTTTAGTGACTAGTCTATATTTATAGTACGTCTATGGTTCTTGAAATTTAGTTGAAAATAGGTGTATAATAAGTGTATAATACTAAAATAAAATAAAATGCACTAAATTACAATTTCACTTCTCGTAGAGAAAAAATCAAATCATATTATAATTCACATAATTTTATATTGACGATTGAATATTTTCTGAATGAAGCCGTATTATGTTCACGCTCATGAAAAGGAATTTCATATATAGATGCGAGAGGAAGATGCTCGGAGTTATCTCCTCACTTACCACTTCCTTCTCGTCCGCCGATTGCCGGGCTGGTTTCACTTCGGGAGGAACGCCTCCCACTTCCGTTTCGTTATTTTTCTGCTGCGATCCCCGAGTGGTTTTTTTGTATGAGAAATACACGGTATTTATCTTACTTTCGAGAACTTGAGTCGATAAAGTGTTGCTTTGCACGGCGAGACTGCTGAATTTGAAAAGACGCGCCGTGTCGTGTGGTGTGAACACGCTCGCGACTGGTAGGTACTGTTCGTCGTGCATTTTTGGTAGGTAGGATTTATAGAAAATCTATCTTTACTTATGTAGTTGGCAAGTAAAATTTTCGTACTATAGCATGTTTCTTCAGAAGGGCTAATTTTTGGTGAGGAGTCACTTACTAATTCACAGGGATGACACTGTTACTAATTCCCTACTTATTGACAATGTTTTGAGTGTACTCCAACTGTGGATTTGCCTTGACAATCAGCTTCTGATAAAATGATACTGTTTCAATTGATTATTACTCTTATTTAAATGATTTATTATGCCTACCGTATACAATCCACTGGGTCAGCAGTGAGGGCAAGCAAAATTCAATGAATGCGAGTTAAAAGTAAAAAAATCAAAAAAAATGGAGGCATTGCTGTAAATATTTGGGTTTTACCTGTTGCAGCAAATGAGCGCACTTGGCCGCGTACACGACCTCCCGCTTGTTCCTGGAGTCCAAGAACTTCACCAGGAACTTCTCAATGGCACTCTTGTGACCGCCGCTCGCCTTGGAGTACCTGGAACGAGGCAGCATTGTTACAAGGCTACAACGAGAATCTAATACATCCTCACCTTTTATGTTCTTTGAATCTTGTTCATATCGATCTGCCTCTCCGACCTTGCAACTGAAATGAAATACATATCTACAACGTAGCACATCCAATTTAAAAAATTTTTTTTTTTTTGTAATTTGCAATTTATCATTTTTTTTAACTGCTGGCTATATTTACTGCGAGGGACAAGTGCAGGCCAGCCATTTTAACGTAAAATAAAGTAAATAAACAATAAAAAAAATTAACCCATAAAACCAAGTTTTTATTATACTCCCTTTCTCATTTACTAGTTGAAACATTTTTTTTCGCTTAACTTACGCGTTGGGCTTCGGTCGGGCGACGCTACGAAAGGGAGTAATATACTATAATCAGGTTTCGCGTCTACCAGACGCGTTGAAATATTTTCATACAACTTAGTAAGTTGTATGAAAAAACCATTAAAAATTTGAAAAATCCAAAAATTTATTAATTTTTTTAACGAAAATTTGATAGATCTTCTCGATCGTCGCCACGAGTCTGCTTGCAAAGTTTCAGCTCGATTGGATCACAGGAAAGGGGTTTAAAATGGATCAAAAGTTCTTTCATCAGACAAGAAGACAAGCAGACGCCACGAGTTAATATAAAGGGAGTAAAAATAAACAGAATATGATGAAAAAGTGTAAGAACTTACCAAAGAATTGTATTTACATTTAAATGATGGAGTTAATTGTATTAACCGGTGGGGTGCTAGAGCGCAGATCTGCGTGAAAACTTTAGTACCCTCTATGTGCCGGAGCGCTCCCTAGACACGTGTGCGAATTCGGCCAATTTTACCTGTGTTTATGGGTTTTTAAAGCTTATCATTGGAGGCATCTCAAGTTTTTGAATGAATGAACGAGTTCTATTTGTCAAGTAACCTCATTTGCCGCGCAAACCAGACAAAAAATCATTCCAAATGTCATCTTCCAACCGCGCATTAATTGCGCTATTTATCTGTTAAAAAAGCGTTTTTTTTTTTTAAATAAAGAAGTGTTAAAAATTAAGTATTTTATATTCATTGATATTGAATACAACATCTTTAGTGTTATTGCTTCCATGATTTTATTCAATAAACACGCGCGTACATTTCTGGCAGTATATTTCGTTACTTATTTTAATATTTAACGAATAAGTAATAATTGTACAAGTAATTATTGAAGTCTGAGAAACCAGAAACCACAAACCAGAAACTGAGAAACCAGAAACTGCAACTTCCTAGGGATTATTGTTGATTATAACAATATAACCATCACAAAAAAGTGTCTAAAAAACAGCAATCGAGCGCAAATTTGCGCAGCAGCCAGGGTTCATTCTGCGTTACGTAAGGCCAGCATACGACCGGTTAAAATCAAATTAAATTAAAAATCAACAGTCGCATCTGTCCGTTGCTGAAATTATATACGAGGTTATAGAACATCAAATGTTAAAGATCTAGGTGTTAGATTTGTAAGCAACCTAACATTTCACGATCACATAGAGACGATCAGTGGTAATGCTTTGAGAATGTTAGGATTTGTTCTGCGTACTGCCAGGGTTTTCGAGAATACCCGCGTACTCAGAACTCTTTACAACTCCTTGGTGCGGAGTAGACTCGAGAGTGGCTCGATGATCTGGGGGCCACATGAGGGCAAGTACTCTCTTATGGTGGAGAAAGTCCAAAAGAAGTTTCTGAGATATCTCTACATGAGAGAGTACGGGCATTATCCTTGGCTTTACCCAACCGAGTTTCTCCAGGGTATGCTTGGCTACAATAGTTTAGAGACTAGAAGGAATGTGTATTTGATTACACATTTTTATCGATTGTTGCACGGTGTGATCGATAATCCTGAAATTATGCAGAGCATTGGTTTGTATGTTCCTGATAATTACACTAGACATCGTCAGCATAGATTGTTTCACATTCCAATATACAGGACCAACCTGCCGATGGTTATGCCTGTTGGAAGAGCCACAGCTATGCTGAACAAAATTGCTTTGGGTATTGATATATTCCATGTGTCTGAGGGGGTTTTCCGAAGCGGGATTCTCCTACACCTTTGACCAGATTTTGTTATTTTTAATTTATTAAATATTTTCATTTTTGATATATACTTCCTAATATGTATGCCTTAAACATTTTGTTTGTCATGTACATATTATCGTGAAATAAATTGAATTGAATTGAATTGAATTGAAAAAGGTACCAGGCAATATTGTTAAATAGTGGCCCAGATAAAATATATAAATTTCAGATTTGGCACTATAACGTGAATGATGTGATTATTTAAAGAGTTTCAAAACGTCTGGTAGAAGAAATGACCCGTGAAAAGCATCTGGAAATAATTAATATGAGTTGTACTGTCCCGTTAAACATCAGGTTTGTTATTTCAACATTTTACTTACTCATTTTTCGTACTTGTATGCATTATATGTTACTGTTATCTGTTAAAATCTCCTGAACTCAAATGTCATATATAAAAAATACTAGAATTTGTAAAAAGTGTATGTACCTACCAGCTTTTTATTTATAGAAAAAGGCAATCTCTAAAGCATTCTTATAAATTCTCATCATCTACCTTATCCAGACACACGTGTGTAATCCCAATATTTTAATAATATTTCAGAGAATAATAACGTCAAAGTTAACGATCTTATGTTAACAAAGCGAGTAGATATCTACTTACATATAACTTAGTAAAATACATATATCATATACAGAGTTCTGTATGTAACAATGTCCGTCATAAATGCTATCAAGACATACGGTTTTGTTAAGCTAAATTTAAATCGGCATTTAGTAAAAAATTTAAGCAAATTAAGTAGAATTTCAGCAATTAGATTTAATTGATTATTTGGATTAACGAAAATTGTGCGTTCATTTTTAAAGTAAAAAAATATTTTTTTACATTTTAGACTGATTTCGCGATATACTTCTTTTGTGACGAACTAATTAATGCAAATCTGGTATGGCCTTCACTATGGTAAAAAAAAAGTTTAATACATAATTAATTTGAGTCTGTGAGTCACCTGTTTTTTAAGATCGAACGACTATTTGTCAACTCAAAAGCAAACAACGAATGCTCAACATATCATGGACAAATTTCATTAGCAACAACACAATGCTACAACACAAAGAGCGAGAAATATTGTGTATAAATAAGCGCCGTAAAAATGAATATACTGAGGATATAATTCGTGGACCCAAATATCGCCTCCCACAAACAATTATTCTAGGGAAAATAGAAGGCAAACGGTGGTTGTGTAGAAATATGCCAACGTGATTGCGAAACATTCGAAGTCGAGGAGCCGTTCCATGTTGCCGAGGATAGACATAAGTTTGGACAACATTGGACGCTGTCCGTAAATAGACAGAAGCCTACCAACATGTATTTTATTATATTGTTGATGGATTTAGCGTTTACTTTGTAGAAATTATTCATGATGATCATTAAATTATGAAAAACATTTACCTTAATACCTCTACAATATTCTCTTACAACCAATTCTTCTCTCAATATAACCCTCACCCAGTAACTTGTTAGTCGGTTCATTTTGTTAGTACCTAACTATTATTTATATTTGAAGTCTATCATTTATATTTGAACCGAAACAATGTAAAAATTCTATAATTAAATCTAGTCAGTTGATACTTTACCTGTCTATGGGAGATTATTTCGAGTTTGTTATTGGGAGTCTGTTTCTCTCGAAACTAAAGTAGTGAAAAAATATAAAAATATTATAAAACTCATGTAGAGGTAACAAGGTTAATGTTTTTCCTAATTAAATGATACAGTTATCATATTTTATTAGATTTTTGAGATCTATACTTCTATACTAATATATAAAGAGGTAAAGTTTGTGAGTTTGTTTGGATGTAGGAGGTAATCTCCGAAACTACTTATCCGATATCTAAAATTCTTTCAATAATATAATAATTCAATAATATAAAAAAAGTATAGTAAAACATAAGCATATCGAGAGAGTGCGAATATTGTGAAGCATTGTTTTACAGTAGGTACGAAAATTCACACGTACCGTTAAGAATCTTCTTAAGGCAGCACATTCACTGCAAATGCATATTTCGGCGTTTTTTAGGAAAATATGGGTTTATATTATTCATTTATATCAGAATGTATATGATAGATTGCAATTTTTTAAGGCGATAACTTAGATACAAACTTTGTTCTTATATAAAAGTAATAAACTGAACATTATTTACAATAATTAAGAAAAATATAGGCATTAATCCACAGGCCGCGGAAAAAAAAACGTTTTTAACGTTCCAGACGAAGAGAGTATAAAGTTTGCTTAATTATCTAAAATTCATACTAAGTAAATTAAGAAATATTCAATATTAATAAAGTTACATATAATGTTTCAAACTTGCAAGAAATTTTTACGATTTTTGATGATTTTCAAATGCTTTCATTCATATAAAGAGATGATTTTAAACAATATATTCTATTTATTCCCGTATTTTGAGGCTTTATTAACTCAATAAAAGATTTTTTTTTGAATAAAAACATCTTAATTAATATTTTGAAATAAAAATTCTAAAGTATGAAAAACGAAATCCTCATAAGTCAGAATGCCGATCACATGCTGATTGGCCACAGCAGAGGCTACACGTGCTTTATGTTGCCGAATATTCCTCGTCATTTATTTCACTATTAATCATACGTCTACGCCAAATTTGACATTTATATGAATTATTATTATATAATACGCTCAAAAGCAATAGATGTCTCTCATATAATAAGGTTTTATATGGATTTTCTAACGGTTTCATCCTTTTTACAACAACAATTCCAGAATCTCATTTAGATGAGTCAAAATACACACTACACACTGTCGCATGCTCGTCGGCGTCTAGCCTTAAGTACGTAATTTGTTTATACACATTCAGATTATTGTCAACCAAATATGCATTTTATTTATACGAGAAACGTGTATGGAAGTCTTTTAGACGATGGCCCAGGGCTTACAACCTGTATGAGCTGACTTAAGTGATCACTCTACACAATGCCACGTTGACCAATTCCATCGTAAGAACATTCACACATCAAATCCATCCACATATTTTAAGGGACGATGCTTGAGGCATATGTAGTCTAATCACTAATTAATTAATTAATCCAACCCAATGAATTAATCAAACATTTACATCGTAATTTTTTTTCAGTATTAATTTTCTTTGTTTATTACAGATATATATTCATACGCCAAACTGCGGAGCAGTTTTACGGCATAGTTAATGAGCTCACTAAAATATGGTGCTTGTTTCCTACGTGATTTTGTATACTAGGTTAGGTATATTAAAATTAAAAAGTAGAAAATTATACTACATTTTTTTTAAAATACGATTATGTTTAAATGTACTAAAAATTAAAAATGCCAAAAAAATTTTGTCTCACTCTCCAAAAAAAAGTTTACTTACTATACAGTATTACTAAATATATACATAGTAGTACTAACTGCATCGTAATTCTTTTAAGACATAATTAATGACATTGTGAACGTAATATTTTACATGTTGACAAATGGGTTTTATTGGTAGTGTGTTACATTAATTTTGAAAATGTTTTATATTATCGTCATAGATTTTGGTTTGCACACCGCTGCATCCCACCCCGATATATTTGTATGTGCATTGTTTAGTTTTCCATGTGTCGATGGTCGAACAATTTCAATTCTGAAATGGTAAATGTATTCCTGGGGTAGTTATCCCCGTCCCGCCCGCGGACAGTTGGCGCTCGCAAACTTTTCCATTCCCCTAGGATTCCCGCATCTTCGAAGGTTCGAGACGAATGCATTATTTTTTAAATGGCCCGATAAGGCGGAATCTTGCAACATCGCTTCAGTAAATTTTTAAATAGATATTGAATTCACTATATTTTGAATATGCTAAATTTTTTCAAGAATGCATTGTTGGATTTTATTCTGATGGGGACATCATCAATATATATTATAGATGTCTCATAGAGACGAAGCCATTTTTTTATATGGGAAAGTAGGCGAAGTCTTTTTTTGTTGTTAATATTCTAATTCTATTCATAGTTGAGTCAAGCGAAACGTGTTTTCATACAAAGTTTACGTATTTTATTTTATTTTAATATGTCAAACCAAAAAGGTATCGCTTTCTACCAAAATATAAAATATAATTATCAATAATATTTTATATTTTAGTAGAATATCAAATATAATAATAATAATAAAATAAAATTATCAAAATATGTATAATAGGTAATACTAGCGGTAATTTATTAAACATAGTACACAATACAAGTTGGCTATCAACTAGGAATTCCCTCTTCAAATGTATTTAAAGTATTCAGTAAAACGAAAATAAAATAAATTATAGTTTATTTAAGGTTTATATTATTATTTATTAACTAGCGTTAAGAATCTTCTTACCTACTTTAGGTATTCGTATTCTAAACGGATTAATATTTTGATGAAAAAGAAACTTAAATTGTATAGAAAAAAAAATTGGTTGCGTTTATTGAAACATTTTGTAATGGCATATTTAAGGAAATTTAATTTATCTTACTGTATTATTAAGCATGAGATGAAAATTCAAATACTTAATTGTGTGAACAACATTGTTCCATTATATTTTAGTTGACCATTATATGTGTGTTTTTCGCATGGTATTAAATACTAGTAAAATAATTTATATGTTAAATTAATTATAAACCTCTAATATATGTTCACGAAAGTTATTTATTATATTCAGTCTTGGCAGCCATTACAGACGGCCACGAAAGAATAGGGGATAATTCGAAACGGCCGTCACCTAAATTGTTGAGCTCACAGACTACATATACGTCTTTTAATGTCGTCACATTTCTCAAACGGTTAAAAGGTTCACTCTATCCTTATTGGATAATAGAAAAATGGCGTCAGTTTTCAGTTTTTCCAGCGGCGGCGTTACAGGCTGCAAACCGCCCCCCCCCATAACTCTGAATTAAGACAACCTCCGTAGAGAAAAAAGGGAAAAGAGTGAAGATATACACTGTAAATCCTTTTAATGGCCTCCCAGGAGCTGGCGGGGAGTGTAGGCTTTTTCAGTTTGCCGAAACCTACGGTGTTAATTGACTGAAATTTATAGTTTGGTCACTTTCTTGTCTTATGTTGTTACGGCGGATTTTCAAACTCAGTCGCACTAGGACAGGGTTGGCAATACGACCAATTGCTTAAAAAACTAACCCATAAAAATCAAGTTTTTACGATACTCCCTTTCTCATTTTCGGGTTTCGTGTCTACCAGATGCGTCGGAGTATTTTCATACAATTTACTGAGTTGTATGAAAAAACCATTAAAAATTTGAAAAATCCAAAATTATACTATAATTATTAGCCGACGCTACAAAAGAAAGTAATAAAAAATTTCCAAAAATACAAAATTATACTATAATCAGGTTTCGCATCTACCAGAAGCGTTAAAATATTTTCATACAATTTAATAAGATTAATAATAATTGTATGAAAAAACTTATTAATTTTTTTTAACTAAAATTTGATAGATCTTCTTGATCGTCGCCACGAGTCTGCTTGCAAAATTTCAGCTCGATTGGATCACGGGAAAGGGATTTAAAATGGATCCAAATTTTTTCGTCAGACAAGAAGACAAGCAGACGCCACGAGTTAATGAGTAAAAAGCGAATAAAATTTAAAAAAAATCGTCATTCATATTGACGAAACCGGTTGACTAAAAGATATGATTAAAAGTTAACGCATTCGTGGTAGCCTGGGCGTCACGGATATACAGTAAGCTGGAAGAACGGCAGCTGAGATGGTATGGTCCCCTGAGACGGAGACCACCAGAACACTCGGTGAAGCAGGCAATGTCTATAGAGCTTCATCGACAGTCATCCAGAGGAAGACAAAAATACTCCTGGATGACTCAATGCTCCAAAATACTACAGAGAAACGGCCTGGATGAAAGCGACACCCAGAACCAAAAAAGGTATAGCCTGAGAACGAGAAGAGTCGACCCCAACAGCCTACCGTTTTTCTGCAGGATTTTGGAGCATCGAATCTTCCAGGAGTTTTTTGGTCTTCTCTGGATGACTGTCGATGAAGCTCCATGGACATTGCCTGTTTTACCGCGTGGCCTTTTAATCCTATATTTTATATAGGATTAATGCGTGAAATTTTAATCCTTTATTTTGACTTCTTCTGACAATCTAAGAATCCGAATTTCTGCTTTTTGAAGATTTGTCAAGGGAAGGAGTTGTACATAGTCCATCATTTGGAGACACACTATCGCGGGTTTAGCAAAGTATGGTACATCTTTCCTTTAAGTTTTATAGGCATTTTAGGCTCACACAAGATTCCTGTTACCGTTCTAAATTCCATCCATCGCATACCAACCTCAGTACATATTTCGATTTAAATTAATTCATACTAAATCGATTTTAATCTTTTATGTCAGTATAATGACATTAGACTGTCTCACGTTCTAGATAAATATGTAGTACGAGTATGTTTTCTTTTCATTAAGAATGCAGACAGGATATTGTACTCAACAAACACTGTACGAGGCTCGTTTGATAAGTATACTATAAAAAAAAATTCAACACCGGTTTATGGAAAAAAAATCTCAAAAAAGTCTCCCTTTAGGACTATAGGTACACTTGGTCCAGCGAGTTTCCCATTTTTCAATCCGTCTTAAAAGTTTTTTAGGCTGTAATAAATAGACCAGGAGCCAGCGACCCCCAGAATCACGTTTTATTATCAAAGCTGAAATATTTTCTGTACATGTACACTAAAGTAGGTAAGAAGTTTTGGATATTATGTTATTTGAAGACTCCCCGGGAAAAACAATGAATGTCAAGAAATGTTTAATTAGAGAAAAATATATTTTTGTAGTTTCAAAGTCCACATTTCTTTCACTTATGCTCTTTTTATATAAATATTGAATCAACTTATTACTATATAAACATATTCTATGCATATACATGCATGCATATTCTATGCATGTACATATATTAAATGTATGTACTGTCAAAATGACAAGGACGTTTTTTGACGTTTGGCGGGCGGATATTCCTGTTTCTTGCGATGGATAAACAGATATAAATTGAACTATTACAGCGGAACACTATGGCTTTACCCAATTCTGATTTATTTTATAAAATAATATCCCAAAAAGTCAACAGATGGCATTAAAAAGTCAGTTTCAAAAAAAAATTACATTAATTATTTTTCCCGAGGAGACTTCATTTGAGTTGGGAGATTTTGGCAGATAATAGGTAAAACAAGTACAAAAAATGAGTAGACAAGTAATTATAATAATAAATGTTGTAAATTTTGATTGTTTTAAAGACTCGTGGTGTTTATAATAAAAAGAAAGTTTGTAAAAGTTTCACAGCGATCAGCGTTATTGCACTTGTAGTAGTAGAACAGTGTCGTAGACCTTTAAGAAAATGGAAAAAAATAAGGTTAGGGGATGTAAATAGAGCAGAAGACTTCAGATGCAAAGTTTGTTAGGAATAGACTATAATATGGAGATGTTTGTGCTACCCCTGTCTCGGCGGAGTCGGGGGTGGCTGGTCGCCTCCACCCCCGAATGGCCGACACCGATTCGCCCCACCTAATGTGTCACTTAAAACACTTTGTTATCGGGCCAAGGGATGAGGAAGTATGGCCAAGGCTTCACGCAGAATGAACTAAATACACAGTCAGATAACGCTGTACGTATCAGTATTTATAAAAAATATTAATTAAATAAACAAAAATATTCAGGCACTTGGTTTAAGTCCCCGTATAAAAAAATATTATGTGAGTACGTGGAATTTTATATAATGCAAACTATTACATTGGCATAGGTAATATCCCACATGCAAATGTTAATATAAATAAGGAAGTATGGATTTCATAAATTGATCCCAGAAGCTGTACACATTTGACACTCCATAAATAAAAAAGCTGTGCATATTTAGAATTTCTGAGAGTTATATCAAAATAAAAATTGAATTAATATTAGGAGAGTTTCAATTGCAAACAAAACGTAATAATTTCTCCAGAAATTATGTGGGGGAATGTTTAAAGCCATTTTTAGAATATAGTAAGTATGCGAAGATTTTCAATGTTAATATAATATCGTCTTGTATGTGAAGCTAATATGACAATTCGATTTAATATAATTATACTCTTTATGCCAAACTATTCACCGATACATATGGAAATAAAAATACGTGTTTTATAAATTTTACATTTTTAATTATCTGAGACGCGTTTCGTCTTATGAGGGTATTATCAATCTAAAAAAATTACATTCAACATCTTGTATTTATATGAAAAGTATTTAAAAGAGATGCTTTATAATTTTAAGAATTAATTATGATTTTTTTGTATTTATTCAAAGGATGAGCATAGATTTACAAAATGATATGAATGTGATATTCTTGATAACAAATTATGTTTGTGCACTAATGATAATTTGGAATTGCGAGGATTCAAAATAGCGTTATTCTTGATAACAATTTTGTTTGTGCACTAATGATAATTTTAAAAATGCGGGAGTAGAACAGAATAAATTATCGTAGAACAGAATCAAAAGTTATGAAACAAGTGTTTATATTTCCATATGTGTGATTGTGGAGTTCTGAATACTTACTCTGAAACAATAGGTAAATCTATCTACCGATAAATTAGAGTTCCCTCTAAACTACATGGCTGCACAAACAAAATTCTACGCAACATCATTCTAACAATTTTGTCTATATAAGATTCTTCAAAGATTTCACAAAAAGGTAATGAAATTGTTTTTAAGAATTTTAGATACGAGTTTATTTACTCTGGATTATAATAATTGCAGCAATATTCTAGATATATTAATGACCACATGAAATTCAAGTATTTTTGATGTTATTTAAAAATATTTAAGTACGGTTTATATATTATAAATGTCTGTGGTGGTCAAGAGCCTTCGTTATTCTAGCCGCACGCATCGAGCGATATCCACCAATTAGAGGCTCACTGCGGCTAGCCCAGTCCCGGTCGCCCATAGGTACCACCACTGTGTCACCGGTCGCCGTAGCAATAACCAGTGATATTTCAGCACTCAACACCATATCTGTAAATTGTTACCAATAAATAACACAGTTAACCGTGAGTATCATTTGCGCCCTGTGTTCACTCATCCTGCCTCTGCTAAACCACGCGACACTCAAAACTCGTCACGTGTCAACACGAAAAGATGCCTCTGGACGGGTAGGCATCATCTCCCAAACATCAAAACAGAACCCGCCAAAAGTCTATTATTCATTTTGTTTTCATCAAGAAATTTCCTTCTAAAATACGTTTTCTCGCATTTTTGACTTGTGAAAAAAACTTTACCATGCAGATATATTTAATCTGGAAAACTGATAATGTTTTGTACAATTCGTGAGAATATGGTAGATTTTATTCAATTTGGAAAACATACAGCTAATTAATAATAAATTAGATTAATAAAAATTCAAAGAAAAAAATTAAGCAAATTAATGTTAAAGTTGGGTTACGCCTGTCCCTATAGAAAAATTTGCCTTAAGACAAACAAAGTAAGCACCACTTGAATGCATGGTGTTAGATAGTTCAAGTAGTACAAACATGGTAAGTACCTACTACTTGAATGCACGGTGTTGGATGCGGTGGTTTTTTTTAGAGTGCGACGGAAATGCCTTTAGCCGTCTGTACCCAGCATTCGGCCAACTAGCGCCGTCCTCCGCTAAGTGAGACAAACGGCCACTCAGAGAACTAACCGCAGCCCCCTCCCCCCCGCAGCGACAAGTTACGCGGGATAAACAAAAACAGGGGATTCCCGGCACCCTCGTTACAACGCGCCTTTCTTCTAATGACGTTTAAATCATTACGGAAAGTTTACGGCCCCGCTTTATTCGCAGTCACTTTGAAAAGGGTAAAGAGACAACTAGTAGCCTCCGAGAAAGGCGATTCAATGTCTAAGGCGTTTTCGCAACTCGTATGTCAAACGCAACAGTCGATTTAGGAAATTATCTTGTAAGTAAAAAAACGGTCTACTTTTTCAGAAATGTAAGAAATTTTCTCGATATAAATATGTGAAAAACAGCTTAGTATACTATCGGCCTATCGATGACAGAAGTTTATCCACAGGTTCATTATTTCTACATATAAACATATTATTTTATTTTTTTATTAATTAACGCCCTATAGGGCTTTTACAATAGATAGGCAAGTGTACATAATCAGAATATATAGATAGTTTAAAGAGAAAAAAACAATAACATGTAAACATAATAATGACATATATTAAATAGATAAAAATTATGAGTACGCGATATTTTAAAACGAACAACTTCTATGGAGTTATAAAAAATAGAAGCAGATTAATATGAGTACCTACGGACGAAGTAATTTTTAAAAAAAATTATTTATCACAAATATTAAGATAATTCGAGGTAAGTTATATTATACATAATTAAAAATTAAAAAAGCGGTATATAAAAAATATATTGCCTTTGATTTTGTTACTTAAAACGTTTTTACTATGTATAATACAAATAGGTACATATTATACACCTCTAACATTTTTTATCCTTTTTATGATTGTATTTTTTACTACAGTTTTGTTATCTGACTTAGTCTATGATTTACAAATTGCATTAATTATAATTGTAACGTAACTGAGTGACGTCTGTCTGATGAATGAGAGTGATAGACGGCATGGAAGAAAGATAGAGTAAATACTAAAAAGCGAGAAGTTGTAGCCACCTCGACGTGAACATTACTCCTATTGTACTATAACTAAACCATTATTAGTGTTGCATATTACAATATAGTATAGTATTGCATATTACAAGATATCGAAAAAATTCTTTCAGTTTTGCAAATGTGATTTTTTTAAGATTTCTTATAAATAATAATAAACTAACTGGAAGCCGAGAACCATTTTCATGGGAATTCCGAACATCAAGGTACTTCTCCTCACACATGAGAGAAAACATTACAATAATGATTTAAAATTTTCCTTTAATTTCATTATAAAAAAAATATATGTTCGCAGTAAAGGAAAAACCGAGACAAATTAAGTTTTCAACGCCTTGCTAATTTTTTTTAATATGTAAGAAACAATACGGCATCTTGTCATATTTTTGGACAGTTAATTGATTATTTTAACGCGTCATATTTCGTGATAGAAATGCCGTCGTGGGCGAATATATTCGCGTTGATCTAGCTATTCCAGACGGAATAAGCTGTGTAAGTATCGCGACGCCAGGGCCCACTGTTTGAACATTTGGTTAATAATTTATGATATTAAATTAAGGGTACATACTTGAACCTTATTGTGGATTATACTTTAGTTGTTAATATGAAAAATCTCTCATTAATTCACAAATAACATCAATTCGTACATATTATTATTTAATGTTGAAACATACTACTAAAACGCGACGCGACGTGACGTGTCGACACTTGATGCGAATCGTGCACATATACAACACGCCACGTGGCGCTATAACACGCTTTTCTAGTATCATTGCTTCGCGAAAGGCGGAAGTGTATTGACGTGGCCATGGATTTACTATTTAACGACGAGCTGGATGAAGATTTTGAAAAAGATTTATTGCAGATTTAAGGGAAATATTTTATACAGAAACATTTGAATAAAAATATACGTATTAGACGAAGACGATACTGAATATCATACCTATTATAGAAAATTGCAAAAAAGTTAGAGACATCATTTATATTTTCGGACGAATGAAACACAATTTGAAATTTTACATGACTTTATTAAAAACAACATCAACAACAAATAAGAAGGAAACAACTTACCGTCAAGCTATTAGCATAAAAGACAGACTGATGCGTGGTGTCGGGTGTTAACAGGAAACACGCTGCGTGCGGTGCGTCGGGTGGCGTGTGTGCCCTCTCCCGGCAACACGCCGATTTGGATCGACTGGATGTTACCGCGTGGGGTTGCGTTTCATCACATGGCGTGTTTTCTATTTGTTTTTGACCATATTAAATATATGAAATTCGGATGGCGTGGCGTGGCATGGCGCTTTAGTAGTATGTTTCAATCTTTATTGTATTGATCAGTAACAACAAAAAACCCACAACTCTCGAATAAAAATTATAAAAATTCATCTTATTGTATAATTTGAATCTCCTCTTCATTTGTATGATAGCGTCTCCAGATAACGTTACAGCGCTGTGGGCTTAATTATCTTAATAAGGATATTTTAGTGGAATAAAGCTATTCTCTCGGATAAATAGTTAGTCAGTTCTTGTGATTAATTATGGAAGGTACCCAAATGTATTTACATTCGGATCTGTATTATTACCGAGACCATTTGCGAATAGCATACGTACCTATGTGTCTTATTTGAAATGTGATAAATAAATAATTAAACGCAAGTAAGACCGGCAACATAAATCATATAAAGTTTTTGCACCAAGTTCACGAGTAGAGTGCTTCACTTTCTGAGAATAAACCCTTATTAGGTTTTCTTTCTTTCTGGTTAAGTTTCATTATTATCGTATTTTTTTATTCAGGCTTCAATATTTTGGGCATGTGGTGATCCAGAGTACGAGATCTTGGGCCTCATAATTAAGGACTTCTGGAAGTCGGGGCCCTGGAAGATGGAGAACTTCATGGCTGAAAAACCTGTCTTGGCCTGTCTACAGCTATTCCGGGCCGCAGTATATTCTGACGATAACCAATGTCCGTTGGACACAAAAACGTATTTTTTTCTATAGGTACCTACTGTTGTGACATTTATGGATGCAGGATGCGTTCATAAAAATATTCGTACACGGTAAAAGTTTCACGTTGAAATTAGTGGACATAGTTTCTGGTAAGGATTCAATTGGTCTGGTGTGTGTTTTACACAATGCGTATTACCTACACATATAATGCCTATTATTTATGTAAATGTTTCTAATTTCTACTCACTCGAATGGGCGGTAATCTATTTGTAACCGAAGTGCAGTGCGGCGGAGCGGTTGTTTGTTTAATAAACTAAAAACACGGCGTGTACAAAATATATGTTAACAATGTCTAAACTACCTATTCACACCACAAAAGCTTTTGAGTATTCCGAAAAATATTGTTGGAATATGCTGAACACTTGAATCCGTTAATTAAGACTAGTCGACAAAACTGCATATTTAAACTGAACGACTTTAAATACAATTAATACCAGATGAATTATATCTTCACAATCGAAATATATTTATAACAAACTACTTTTTGAAATTCACTACAATGATCTCATTTTAGGAGTCAGTGATATTTGCTATTTTTATTATTTTTATTTGCACAGGATGTTATCATTTTTATGAAACACTAAATATAAGTTTGAAATGTAAAATATATTTTGTCATAAATCCGTTTATGAATGATAATTTAAGGTTAACCAATTGATGAATTTTAAGTTCAACTCGGACCCACTTAAAGTGAAATAAACATTTTAGAAATAAGTATGTGTCTTAAGTGTTAATTTTTTTGTGTGTAGTTCTTCTGTACTGTAGTTATTAAGGAGATAAGTATAGTTTTTGATATCCCCTTATACCAACATACTTTTACTGCTTGGGGTCTTTCAGTTTTTTTGTGTTCTTGTTTTTTATTTTATTTGAATATTTATTTGTATTCAAAATGAAATTGTATTAAGTTTTAAAAAATATTAAAATTGTTTGTAAGTTTTTAGAACATCTAAAAATTCAAATATACCGTCACGTATCGAGGCTGTGGGAGGAATGAATGAAAACACTGGAAATTAATTAACTATTAATTAATTAATGATTCATTAAGTATTTAATGTAAGAAGTCACTTAAAACTTAACGTTTTTCTTTTAATTATACTATTTCGCAATATATCACTCGTAAATTAACACTTTTTATAGCTGGGTAATACCTATTTAACATTCACTAGAATATTCTATCCATTGTATATCACACGTTGTATTTATCGCATTTATTTATTTCGCCAACTAGGTACTTTGATCGATTACTTCGCTCGATATCTCTAGCTTCGCAATTCACGACTGGCCATCCTAGGCTCGTGATCTCGCGGCTCGTAGCTGACTTCTCACTGAATCGAACTACCGAACACGACAACTGAACTGCCGCCGCATTGTTATAGGCCGTTCTCGATCTTTCGATATTATTGTGACACATTACAAGGAATTAAGACGTTGCGCAATTCCTTTTGCTTGCCATTCCGTGACTATACTATAAGGACTACTTTTTAAAAATGATTTTAGTGCATATGGAATTAAAATTTTTGTTTAAGAAAGATTAGCATTGTAATAATTTTCGCCATTTGTGAATCACACTATAAATAATAGCTTGCATTAGAAAACCAGCCGTAAACATATTCTGTTATCATTTGTGTGCTTGGATGTAAAAAACATAAATAAAGTAATTTTGTATTATTCCTTCCAATTATTTTGTGTTCTGAAAATATGTGTTTTTAATAATACAATCTACAAAATATTTGAAAGTGCAGTACTGCACAAGATACTCAGTGGAGATAATGATTATCTTTCTTTATCTCACATAAATTTGCAGTTGAACCCCGTATAAGAAACCAGTCAGCATCCTAATAATGTTGTTTATTTTTCTTCCATCACAAAAATGTGTCATATAATATATAACACATTTTTGTGATGGAAGAAAAATAAAATATTATGTACAATGTATTGTTCTAACCCAAACGTTGATGCAGATATCTTGACCCATCATCCTTTCCTCACTCACTTCTACACAATAATCATTCCTACACAATATCCATTTTCTTGACGATAATCTGAACCCCTACACACATAATATCAACTAAGATATAAGATATAAAATTTCTTTTAGGGTGTTTATAGGCCTTACGACCTATCGTACGGCTGGCTTAAGTGACGACTTAAGTGATGAGTTTAACTTTAGAAAAACTTCAATAAAAAATATAGATATCTCATTATCAATAGCAGCATTTTATTGGACTATGGGAATCACAAAGTTTTTGACCGCAGGACTGCAGTAGGCGGTAGTTAAAACAAAACTCACATACGAAAGAAGGTGTGCAAGTTAAACATATATACATCCAAAAAAACACCCAACAAAAACTTCGTCTCTGTGAAATATCTCCAACATATCTTGATTAATGATGTCCCTCTGGGGATAATTGATAATTTTACTGTGACGTTCCTTAATTCCACCTAAGATAGACTACCAAATCTATCAAATTTATGAAAGTTGTATATATGTTTAACTTGCATGCCTTGTTTCGTATGTGAGTTGTATTTTTACTATCGCTACCTGCAGTCGATTTTTTTTATCATTCCAGTTAACCATTAGGTACGGATGTAATTATTGAAACGGAATATGGAATTGGTGAACGTTACATTGTGTTAAGTGAAGCCCTATTGACACTCAAAAAAGACTTCTTTACCTAATTTCCCATAAAAAATAGCTTTGTCTTTATGAGACATCTATGATATGTCATGATTAATTATTTCTGTTTACCAGTTCCATACAATACCTATGTATATTTTTCAAACAAAAAAGTACAATAATAATTTCTAAAAATTTGCTAGGTGCACGTTACAAATACATTTCCAAATCCCAAGCCAATTCGACAAAAGCAAATAACTCTTTGGTTATTTTATCATTCTTACCTAACTATTGGTCAGACATCCGTAAACTGCAAAGGCTATAAATTTTATATCATCAGACATTCTGTTTGTGAGGGCAATAAATCATTGCGCGGTTTGGAAAGATTCACGGACGCTGAAAACGTGGAGAATGCAAACATTGTAGTACTGTTCTTATTTTTTCTGTGCAACTTAAACTTAAACACACACGTGGGGTGGGAGAGGTAAATATCTCTGCAGACTGATAATTTGATTGCAAAGTTGAATGTTGGATCTTGTGGATGGTTAGTTCCAAACGTTGCGAGCCGAAGGAAGAAGAAATTCTCGGGCAATAAATCGAAAACCATCGGTTTTATTTTAGAGACTAGCTGCAACCCGTCAAAAATATGACGGTCCTTTTACATGCCGGTACCTAAAGAAAAAGTATTTAATTATTTATAGCTTACACACATGAAACGACTTGTATCAAAATAATTCAGCATTTTTAAAAATATTTCCCCTGTTAGCAGTTAATGTTATTACCCTTAAAATGTTAAAGTAAATACGAAAAATGAAATGGTTCATGTCTTTGCTTAGCCCTGGTATATATATTCGTGGTATATTTTTGGCAGTCCACGGAGAGGTGGCGGTAACAACATGCGTTAGTTCAAGCTGGGTTCACTAGGTTCATGATTCATCTCCGGTCGTTTAATTTGTTTTTTTTTAGCCGCGAAATCGAACGATATTACGGACGTTACACGAAGTTACGGACAGGCAGACAAACAGACAACGAATTTATTATGTTCGACGCCTTATATTTGAATCTGGAAAGATGTTCACCGTCACCTGTCGATATATTGTAGAAGAAATCCCAAAGATTTAGAACAGATACTTTATTTAACATATTTAAAGTTAATACAGTTGACATAATTTATAATAAATATTCGATATAACAAATATTAAAAGAAAAAACTAATAATTTACAAACGTGTCACTCGAGCAGATATGAAAATAATATAAAAAGTCCTAAATTTAGTACTACATATTTTCAAAACGGTTTTCAATATTGAGGTATGAGCTTAAATAATTTTCCCATAGAATTAAAAACTATTGAAGATTATAATAAATTCAAGTAGAAGCTGAAGTCCCACTTCAAGAATATGCAATAAATATGTCACAACTTTTATATACCTACCTAGTCTAATTTTCATATTTTATATACCTATAATTCTCTTTGTTTGTTCACTAAGATTATACTACCAATATCTTACACTACTTATCTACTTAAAAAATGTAACATAAGAATTCTTTTGTAATTCATCATTTTTGTTCTATTGATATAAATTTCTCCTTTGTAAGCGATTATGCCTCACCACACACAAGAACTATGATTCTTTTTGGTGAGGTTTAACATATATAATAATTTGATTATTAATATATACTTGCTGTGCCCGCGTGGCTTCGCACGCGTAGATTTTAATACACTGTTTGGATCGTCATAGAACCTTCTAGAACATTTATCCAGAAATTTTAAGAAATTTATCGAATGTACAGAAACCTTCTAGACACATCGACACATTCCGCTACTCAGTTTAGAACATTATAGAACTTTCGAGAATTTTCTAGAACCTTCTCCTTCCAGAACTTTCTAGAGCAGGTTTTTCCGGAACCTTCTAGACTCACCGACACAGTCGGCGCGCCTATTTTGAAACAATCTGAAGCATTTGCGGCCTTCCCATAACAAAACAATGTGCTAGAAAGCACATTTTCGGCACCTACCCACGCTCAGCCACCCCCACCAAACACGCATATTTTCGATGTGACACCAAGGGCTATCCACCATCATAATCACCGGTGGGTGGTTGTGGCTGGTTGTGGAGAAAACTTGGCGAATAGGGAAACTTTCTTTATATATATATATATTGATTAGTTATCATTGTAAAAAATCATATGGATTTATCTATTAAACAAATAAACATAAAAAATACAAATTTATGTATTTTCGCACAGCTACATAATATATTTCCTGCACAGCTACTTTCATCACACGCATTTAATGTCTAGCACGTAACAGGTGCAAGAGTTATTATTTGTGTAATGTAACTAGATATATGCTTATATGTAACTATAACTATTTATTATAATGTAACTATATTTGTATGCTTGTATAACATTGAATTTACAAATGTCATTAATAACAAATATTCGAATTTCAAAAAATGTGCAAATGAAATTAATTGATTAATTTTTCCTGTACATTTCAAATATGTAAATGGATTAATTGTAAAATTTGGTGGTATTTTCCGTAAGTATGTAAAATACATTTAGAACCAAATTTAAAGAATCGATGTTGCAAAATAAATTTGAAAAAATGAAAATCACACCCATGTCGCGGGGGAGAATTATAGGTCCGATTTAAATTTGAAACGGGGGGTTGTTTGTGAATAATTCTCCATGTAAATTGTGTAACGTTTTACATCCATAAAATTCAACCGCTGATAACAAAAGGGCGGCTATAAAATTATATTTATTAGTCATGTCGTCATTAAGATAAGGCGGAATGATAGTCCTTTTGTCGTTTGGGTCATTTATAGAATAATAATTATGGAGATTTTTAAATGGCGTAAAATGGTCGACGTAAAATATGTACTGTGACATAAGTCGTTCGCTTGCTTTCTTGAATAATAATAATATTATAAGATGAAAATAAAAGAAAATTAATTTATCACCATAATCACTTTTGACGTACTCCCCCAATAAACAAAATTAAAAAACACGTGAGGTGACCGTGGGAGATATATGACATACTAAAATATATCTATATATATTATATATATATATATATATATATATATTTTTTTTTTTTTTTTTTTTGCTATCTGGACCGAAAGAACAGGCACAAAGTTACAGGCCGCCGAGATAGGATTTCTACGAGGAATAGTTTGAGTAACAGGAAGGGACAGAATCAGAAATACTCATATAAGTAAATGTCTCGAAGTAGAACCTTATTGACGTTTATCGAGAAATAACAGTTACGGTAGCTGGGACACATCCTGCGGATGCCGGCATATTAAAATCCGTGGTATTTAAAAAAAAATCCGCGCATCACAACCCCACGCGCTAAGGTAAGGTTCGTCCCCTACTTAAAAACATTAAAATTTTCAACGCCAACCATAATGATACCGCGCGGCTAATCGTATAACAATATGAGAACAATCTCTGCCCTGCATCTCGGCGTCACAATATTTACTGCCATTATTAGATTGTCTCTGCACTATGGTAACCATAACATCACTATTCTATTTTATAATTTGAAACTCTTTGACATCAATTGAAATACTTCCATAATTGCCTATGAAACAATGTCCGTCATTAATGTAACAAAAAATAGTGAAAAAAAGTGTTTTAATAAAATCATTAAAATGCAAAATGTAAAAAAACAAAGAGACATCTTTATTGTCTAAACACTATTAAGAAAAAGTACACAAGAAAGCAATAAAAATAAAAATCGCAAATTAAAATAAACACACTTTAAAATAACTCAGAAGATTATGAAAAACAATTATGTAAAAAAATGTTCACGAAAAAATTAATAGAATAAAACACTTTATGATGTAAAATATTAATGAGTCAATATACCTATAAGTAAAATAGTAAAATATTAGCATATTTTAATATATAAACTTGTAAGACCTGGCGTAATCAAATACTACAAATATTGGAGCATGCCCCCTTTTAAAAGCCTAAGCAACCGTAGAACTTGCGTGAGAAGATGTATGAATATAGCTGAAGCAAAAGAGGTGTGCCAAGAGAGATGAATATGATGTTCTATCCTCTCTGCCTACCCCTGCGGAGAATCGGCGTGATGATTAGTTAATTACATTTTTTTTTTTTTTTTTTTTTATTTATTAATTTTTTTTTTTTACATCTCAGACCCACAAAACATCACATTGATATTTGTCTGTAGGTGCATCAATACATATTTATATATAAATAAATTGTATTTACCAGAAATACATTCATATTAATTAATTACAATAGATCTTATAAACTCAAATACAAATCTACAATACTATACAACAATACAAGAAAAAATACAAATATTACCAAAATCAAAATAACTCTCTTTTATTTAATAACATATTCATTAATTCTGTATTTTGCCCTTTTTTATTAATATCCATTTTGACACGACATGGGATTTTATTAAATATTTTTGGTATGACATATTTTAATGTTCTTTGTCCATATTTATTTATGACCTTCGGTATTCGTAGTCCTTCTTTAACCGTAAATCTGGTACTATGTTTATGAATCAATCTATGCTTATATGTCCCATCTTTATGATATCGTGTAATTAGTTTGTACCACAATATAGCATTAATTGGCATAGAGCCTTGTTTCTTGAAGAGTTCCTGTATATCTTTAGTAGCACTTTCTTTATTTATTAATTTTATAGCCGAATTTTGAATATTTTGAATTTTTCTAATATTAGTTTTGCAAGTTAGACCCCAGCTAGTTATTCCATACCTTATTACCGATTCCGCTAAAGATTGATATATAGTTTTCATAGTCTGTATCGGAACATAGTATTTAATCTTGTGCATACATCCCAATACAGTTCTCAACCTCTTACATACCTTATTTACCTGAATATCCCATTTGAAAAATGTATCTATGGTAATACCAAGATATACGTATTCATTAACTAATTCAATTTTTTCACAATTACACGATGCATTAATTCCGGAATGCAAGCAATCAAAATTATGGGAAATAATATTTATTTGATTAGTCACAGTTATATGAGGTGACCTTACATGCATGACTTTTGTTTTTTTTGCATTAATAATTAAACCCATATCATGAGACCATTTAATTAAAGCATTATAATCTTCTTGCATACAATTTTCCACCCATCTTACATCCTTGTGGGAGATAACAAGAACAGTATCATCAGCACACACAAAATGCTTAGCATACTTAAAGATTTTAGACATAGTTGATACATAAATAATATACAGTAGTGGACCAAGAATAGATCCCTGGGGCACCCCAGTATTCGTAAATTTTGGATTACTAAATGTGTCTTTAATTTTTACTAAAATTTCTCTATTTGTTAAGTAATCCACTAGGACTTCAATTAAATTTCCACCTATGCCAATGCTTCTCAAGATTGTTATGAGTGTTTCCCGATTTATTGTATCGAATGCTTTAGAATTATCTATGAATAGTATAATGACATGATTTTTGTCATTTAATTCTGAATTTACATGATTTGAAAAATTTTCCATGAGAATTTCTGTTCTTTTGTGTTTTTGAAATCCATGCTGATGTTAAACTTTATTAGGTAATTATAGATTTTAGTATGCAAAAATTTTTCTAAGATTTTTTCAATAGCAGGCAGTATACATATGGGCCTATAATTAGTATATTCATCATGCTTCCCCCCTTTATAGATTGGTCTTATAATTCCTATTTTTAACATTCCTGGGATTTCATGCTGTGTCAAGATAGTATTTATAAGATGAACAATCACGGGACCTAGCACATTTATGTTTCTTTTAATCTCACCCAAGCGTATGCCATCAATACCTGGCATATGAGTAAGTTTCATACCCCTTACTATTTCTATGATATCACTCAGAGACGCTTTAGTGATTAACAAACTCTGTGGTTGATCTACCAAAGAAAAGTCTGACAATTTATGTTCACAATGGTGCAACATTTGATCAATAGAATCCGAGAAATACTTAACAAAGTTATTACAGATACAAGTGTATGAGGTGCCACTAAAGAATTTTGTTATGATTTCATCACAGTTACTCGTATTTTTTCTACCTAAAATGTTATTAATTGTATCCCAAGTTTTGTGGCTGTCGTGTAAAGTTTCCCTGAACAAGTTGTTATAATAGATTCGCTTTTTATTTATCAATACTTTATTTAATTTATTTCTAAACCTCTTATAATTCATTTCATGCGATTTATTTCTAGGTGAATTTCTCCACAGCACAAATAATTTATCCCTTTTATTTATTTCTTCTAGCAATGTATTAGTTACCCATGGACATATTGGATTTTGCGACCTATTCACACTTCCGTACGAGTTTATTCTGGACTTTGTATATATCTCACACAATTTATTTTTTATACAATCATATATATCACGACAGTTTTTAATTTTTAATATGGAATTCCAATTATGATTTTGAATGAGCGGATCTATTTTCTCTTGTTTCATATCCATCAGTCGCCTAGTTTTCATCTTGTGCGTATTGTCAGTTTTCGTGAATATTATTCTTGAAGCTGTAATATAGTGGTCAGCCACAAGCGACTCACAAACACAAGACAGCAGTTTATTTTCATTTTTATTATTTGGCCTATATCTAATGTAAATATAATCTATGCATGATTGTGATAATCGATCATTAACAATAGCTTCTCTTGTGATGTCAAAAATGCACCTTGTAAAATAGTTACTGTTTAGCAAATTTTCATATTTTATAACTAGAGGATCATTTTCATGTAAGGTATTTATATTTATGTCACCAAGAATGATAAAATTATCACTAGTGTTTACATTGCTAATTATTGTTTCAATTTCATTTATATATTGCAATTTATTCTGATTTGGTGGTCTATACACCGCTAATATATGAAAATCATATATGCTATGTGGGATCTTGAGTTTACCATAGACATTTTCACAATACATCGTGTTAATCTTATATTGATATAAGGCAAAATTATTTTTAATATATAATAAAATTCCACCACCTGACTTATTTTTTCGACTGTAATAATACTGCTTAAAACCTGGTATATTATATAAATTTATAAATTGTTCCTCTATGTTTGTCTCACAGAGCATTAGAACATCTATACAAGTCAATGAGTTCTTTAGAATTATATTAATATTGTCCCAGTATTTATATATCGATCTCACATTTATTTGCACAACACTCACCAAGTTCGAATATCTATCTGAGAGTTTCTTCATCCATTGATCAATATTAGTTACCCTTTCCATTTCAACTTCGTTATTATAATCTAGAAAATCGTACGGCATATTCGTATTATAAAAACCTAAGATCAGCGATATTGACTGGTAACAAAATATATTGATTTTGTATGAAGTTACCTGTAGAATTTATTGTTGCCTGTTTGCAAATTAATATCATACAATCCATAGTAATTCCGTGTTTACAGAAGTACATGTAAATGTAGACAATCGTACACATTAACACTTTGTTAACCACAATTCTGCATTCAATTTTAATTTTTAATATTATGTATATTATTTTGAAATATATTTTTAATAGTCATAATCAATTTTTTGTCTTGCAAATTCCATCATTTTTATTTTATACTTGCATTTGTCGCTTCTAGCGGAATGGTCCATTGGTGTGATCATGTTATATTTAATGTTCATCTCGGCGCAGTTTGAGCATTTAGGTATTGTGTCCTTTGATAAGCAGTCCTTCGTATTAGGTCCTTACATATGAAATTGACGTTTAGTATGGGAGGAACATAAAGCCGATTTTTTTAATTATAATATATTTATTTAATCAAAGTATGTACCATTGCTATCTATGCACTTTTGCCATCTCATAGGTAGTTCATCGATCCCTTTACTTAAAAAACCATTCGGACGGGAATCAATAAAATCTTTGAAGGCGGTTTGGACTGCCCCATCGGAGTTGAATTATTTCCTTTGCAAGAAGTTATCCAAATTTCGAAAAAAATGGTAATCTGTTGGGGCAAGGTCCGGAGAGTACGGTGGATGTCTTAGACATTCCAATTGAAGCTCCTCTAATTTGGTAGCCGTCTGTTGTGCAGTGTGTGGTCTAGCGTTATCATGAAGCAGCAGTGGCCTAGAGCGATTAACCAGCCTCGGTTGTTTAGCAGCTAGCTTTTCCATCATGGTTTGCAGTTGCTGACAATAGACATCTGCCGTAATCGTCTGGCCAGATTTAAGAAAGCTGTAGTGAACGACACCAGCACTAGTCCACCAAACGCTCACAAGTAACTTTTTTGGAGTCAATTTTCGCTTGGGGCATGGTTTGGCTGGTTCGGCAGGGTTCAGCCATTGCGATGAGCGCTTCCGATTATCGTACAGGATCCACTTTTCATCACAGGTAATGATTCGATTTAAAATCCCTTCATTATTGTGCCGGTTGAGTAATGCAACGCAGCAGTCAACGCGCGTTTGTTGATTTGCTTCACTCAATTCGTGAGGTACCCACCTTTCAAGCTTTTTCACCTTACCAATTTGCTTCAAGTGGATTAAAACAGTTTTATCACTAACACCGCAGCCTGCAGCTAACTCGGATGTGGTTTGCGATGGATCCGCTTCCACAATAGCCTTCAATTCTTTATTATCAACTTTGGTCTCCGGCCGTCCACGGGGCTTGTTCTGCAGGTCGAAATTTCCAGAACGAAAACGTTGGAACCAAAAACGCACTGTGTTTTCTTTTGCGGCACCGTCGCCATACACATCATTAATTCTTCGAGCCGTTTCTGCAGCACTGGTACCACGGTGAAACTCGTACTCGTAAATAACGCGATATTTCAAGTTTTTCATTTTGTAAACTGAGTGACGCAAAGAAAAAAACAATTGAGGAAAAAACAAATGAATTATAATTTTCAAAACACAAATACATGAGTAAATAGCTGTATAAATTTGGATTTGGAATTCCTAACCAAAGAGAAGATATTTGAGATCAAATTTGCCAGTACGGCAAAACGTGAATTTCATATGTAAGGACCTAATATAATGATTGCTTCCACAATGAGCGCATATTGGGTTTGAGTCCTTTTGATAACATTTAGCTGCCGTATGGTTAAATTTTAAGCAGTGATAACATTGCGTCAAAGGGTTGCAATCTTCGACCTTTATTCTAGTAAAACCTAGATTGACCCGTCCTTTCCTAAGAAGTAATTTTCTCAATTCACCAGATGTTTCAATAATAAAATTTTTTTGTTTGAACTTTTTTATTTGGATTTCCCCTTTCACCGTAAGCGCATGTTTTTCACTGTCTATTTCCCTTATCATTTTTATATCCTCATTTTGTCATAGTCTCAGAATTGACTGCATAATTATTTTTAAAGTAGTCAATCAGTCAGTCAGTCGTGGAATACATCTACAAACCCATTATACTCATTGTCCAATTTCTATAGTCTAAGCAGTGATGAGTATATGTGGTAGTTTGTTTGCATATTATTTTAATATAATTCATTTTATAAAAGCATTAACAATGTAATTCAAAGACATACTTTAGAAAGAAGATCAGGGATGTCAATTTGATGCCACGTTGAGATTGAAAATTTTGTAAGTTTAAAAATGACGGTTATTATATAAACGAAACGAAACGACGATAAGAACGAACATATTGTGTTCTTTGACCAGATATTTACGTAATATTGTATAATAATAAAAAATAAATACTTTAAACAGTTTTCCATTCTCTATACGCCGTAAGGGCCAGACCAGCGCGTGCGTGCGGGTGTCATGACCTCATGTCCCTCGGGGAAGTATTCGGCACGTGCCTGCCACGTGGCGGTCACGTGACGAGGGGTTGCGGCCGCGTGGCGAGGATCGAGATCTATCCGCGGACCTAATCGAAGCGTGTAATATGATTACCCTTGTAGACACAAGTGTAAACAGTGGAAGGCGCGATCCTAATTTGAATTTGAACACGTCATGATAGTGAAATGACGGGAAAATTAGATAGAGTCTTTCGGTGCACCCTATCGAATGTTTATAACGTATGAGTAAATTTATTTTTCGAAAATACATTATATTTTCCAAAAACTATCTTTTTTCGTAACATTTTTATTTTTAATTGAATTGAATATATTAATATTTAAAACAAACTTTCATAATTTTCCATGGCTGCACAACTTGTATATGGATAATTGTGGAAAGAACACTAATGTATGAGTACAGGAAACGAAAATGAGCGATTCCGTTTTATGCTGTGTTAATAAAGACTGTTGATGCAGTATTAATGGCAAATAGCGACAAGACTAATAGAGCCTAGTAGGGTGTAATAAGTCGAAAGTGGTGGTATTGGAGATAGAGGAAAGTAGATACCGCGTGAAATACTAATAGGTAATGAATGTTTGGAACAAATGGAAAAGTTTGTGAATTTGGGCCGTAGATATGGTCGATAGAAGAGGCAAAAGATATCGAGAGGAGGCCGACTGAAGGGAATAAGGCTAACGATGCTTAGAATGCGATAATAATAATAGAAACAAGACAACCGAAACAAATAGATATGAATCATTCATGAACGAACTGTTTTTTTGTTTGTTCCTTGTTCAATGTTTTGAAAGAATGAACTATTCAGTTCAATTTCACCAGCAATCGTTCATCAGTTCAGTAGTCTAAATTAATTTGGAATTTTTACAGTCGGTATGTAATGTAAAAAACTGTTTTAATTATAATTCAGTTAATTAATACTGATTTTCAGTTTCGTTGACTAATTTTCAATATGTTTTAAGACTATAGAACGATTGAAATTAAACAGTTCCCCCTCCCTATCAATTTTTAGGCGGACAAGTAAAACATTAAAAATGAACAGTTCGGATGAATGACTGAAAGTGAGCAGTTCACATGAATGAACGACATGATGAACAATATTTCAGTCAACTGAATGAAAATTTCCATCACGGAAAACTAGCAATATACAAAGGAATACTTGTACCAATACTGATGCGTGATAGTGAATCCTGAAGCTGGTCGAAGAGAAATGAAAGTAGACTGAAAGTAGTGAAAATTAGATCACTTAGGGTCGGTTGTTTCAAGTTGGATTAAAGTAAGCGTTCGTTTTAAGCATAGATGTTTGCATTTTCCACCAAATCAGTCGATCCGTTTTCGTAAATATCTGTGCTTTTAACGAACGCTTACTTTAATCCAACTTGAAACAACCGGCCCTTAGGCGTATATGTGGCAGATCCATTTATAATAGAGTATAGAACGAACAAATTAGGAAATAATGTAAGCGTAGTGAATAAAAGGGTCGCTTAGGTGGTTTGATCATGTTCGAACATGATCGGTTTGACCATGTTTGATCATGAACGAATGAATGAGGAAAGAATGATAAGAAAGATATATGAGGGAAGAATGGTAAGAAAGATATATAATGCAAGTGCAAGTGATACGGCGCCAGAAAGTAATGGCGGCCGAGACTTGGCCGGGTTTACCTGATATTGCAAGGTAGTCCTATTAGGTTAGGTTAGTCTAGGTTGGTTGAAGTTAAACTTGACAAGATTAATCAGATACTGGATGATGGTCCTGTTAGGAGCGTCAACAATCGTCGAGCTTTCTTGCGAAGACGTATGAAGTGGAATTTGTATCAGGGCAGGAGAATTTAGCGCTTTAATTTTTCTGCCTATCCCTGCGGAGAAACGACGTAATTTATTTTTATTAATTAATTTATTTATTTATTTAACACCCTTATGGGCTTTTACAAAATATAAATTTTAAAAAATAACATAAGACATACAGTTAAAAGGTACAAGTACATATAATAGAATTGTGTAAATTTAGATTGCTGTTAAAAGATTCAAGTGCATATTTTGTACATTTAATTTGTGTAAATTTAGATTGCAGTTAAGAAAATTCAAGTACCTACATCTTATAGATTTATGTAAATTAAAAAGAGATGTTTAAATAGTAAGAAGAAAATGAAATATTTATTATCCATTTCCATTCCATTTAGCTGAGATGTAAAGAACTGTATCAACTTTGTCCTATACTCGAATTTTATCACCATAGAAACCAAAATTATTCTTTTTGCCAGTGCTAAAAGGTGCACGAGTAAAGTTTACAATAACTCGAAAATTTGTCTGAAACGGGTCGGCTGACAGTTTTTCTAATAAATTTTCATAATGTCTAGTTTAATACTAGATATGAATTGAAGTGAAATGTAACAAATGTGTAGGCATCTTCAAGACGAAATGTTTCCCGGGGAGCGGGGCGCAGAAGGATCGGGAGGTAGTCCGTTCGATTACAATAAACGTTCTCATTAATCATTCAATACAGAAAAGTGAAAGGAAAGTTCGCCAGCTCCGCGAGCGCCGAAGTTAAACTCAAACTTAATTGAATTATGAATAGATTTTTAAAGTCATTCTTTATTTTTCGATGGCCGGGTTCGCCTTTCCGCTGATTGGAATGCTTTATCACCAGTGGCGCATTTGGATTACCAAAATTTGTTGGACAGGAAGTAGGGATGAGGCCAAAATCTGTGAGCCAATCACTAATTTATATATTTATTCAATAATAATAAACGCCCTAGTGGGCTTTTAAAGCACAAGAAAATTCAAAGGATTTTATATACCTAACATAAATCACGTTTTGCATTAAATAATTAAAAATAAAAATATAAATAAAACATATTTAAGATAAATGAACAATATAATAGTAATTAGATACCTTTAAAATAAAGATAATTGAACCAATATTTCAGATTAATAAGATTGGAAGATAAAATAAGCCAAAAAATAAATATAAAAGTTAAAATCAAAACATATTTCAAAGGGAAATGAACAATAATTAGGATACTTTAAAATAAATAAATATATATAATTCATGGGGAACAAAACACAAGCAAAAATTTAGTCCATTAAACTGTAATTAATTCAATTGGTATATTCTAAGTCTAAGTAATTCTTTAATTCGGGTATGCTCCTACAAAGAAAAATGTATACAAATTTCGAAAATTTGTTTCTAAGGCTATGCATGCGTGTTAACAGTAAATTTAATGCATAGTTATTTCTGTGGGTACCTACAAAGAACACTTCGCGGTGTCTCGTTTGTCTCGGTATATTATACGAGACCGTCTGAATCAGTTCAGGGCGCTACAACATACTTTTAATAATTTAATGTCTTTAAATCACAATCATTAACAGTAATTGAGTATCTGAAAATATTGCGAGTTGTGTTGAACAGTAAATGGTACCTACCCTTCGCTTACACAGGACCGTTCTAAGAGCAAAAGCTTCCATATCGGTTCTACCCAATCGTCGCCAGTTTGACATTTTTTTCAACTAAATTGCGAGTCCCTACTTCCCTGCTCAGGTCGTATAAACCTTTGCGGGGGAGGGCAGAGCCGCAGAAACAAAACATTCACTGTTCCCGTCGAAGGAATCATCTTTATTATTAAAACAAACATAATTACATACATACATATTTCATGGTAGATACATTCATATCAGATGCAGAGTTTATAAGTAAAAATACATAAATACAAGAATCAGATACTGGTGTTGAACAGTGCTATCTAGCAGAAACAACCATACTCTTGGAGAAACGACTCAACCCCGCGACGACGTTTGACGACAGTGATCTCTTACTCCAACCGCCTTGCTCGTTGCGTGAATACTCGGGTCCTTTTTTCCTCTTGATGCCAATCGAGAGAAATCTTTTTATCGGCTGCGCCAGGTGTGATGTTCTCATCCTTAGCTTTAGGAGGAGAACTTTGTAGGTACTCGGGGATCCAGAGAAATTCGATGTTCCGCTTCAAGATATTTTAGCGGTTTGTACAAACGGAGTTCACGCGACAATATTATTACGGTATTCAGATAGAGAACAAGTTGTTACTGACGTGGTAGCTGAATGGTAAGACAGCGCGTCAATATGGCGCTTCTTTATTTATATCCATTCGCTCTCTTTAACTGTCTCTCTCTCTCTCATTCATTCTGAAAGACGTTCATCCAGATACATTACAGTATTTATATCATTACAATTGTAGCGTATAAAAGCAAAAACAGCAATGTCCAAAAAAAATGTTTTGAATGCAGTCATCGACGATTACTAGTTTAAAATGTATTGAATTCTAGATTTTATGTATCTATCCCTCCCAAAATCTATAAATGTATAGGTTACGTTTCTTGTTAAATCTCGAATTCAGTACATTATAAATATAAAATAGCGAAAGCATCATTAATTGGAGGAGCCCATGTCAGGATAGAGGAAGATAGAGGAATGTTAGAGGAGGCCAAGGCCCACAATGGGCTGTGGAGCAATTGATGATGGTAATATTTCTCATAAAAAACAATCACATTTTAAAAGGGATATTCTTGCACTCAATTTAAAGGAAAATATATCAAAAGAAAATGTACATTTTTATCGTAAAACAATAATAAAAAGTCTCACAAAGATGATCTTTTGGTACGTAGTTGAACTAAAATGTACAACAATATGATATTCTCAATTGAAAAAGATTTTTTCGGTATTATTACTACCGCTGAAATAAGAATAATGGTTATGTAATTGTGACTAAAAAAAATATTGGTACATTTGTTTTTGATATTTCAAATCAAATTCAAATATTAGGTCCTTACATATGAAATTGGCGTTTTGCCGTACTGGCAAATTTGATCTCAAATATCTTCTCTTTGGTTAGGAATTCCAAATCCAAATTTATACAGCTATTTACTCATGTATTTGTGTTTTGAAAATTATAATTCATTTGTTTTTTCCTCAATTGTTTTTTTCTTTGCGTCACTCAGTTTACAAAATGAAAAACTTGAAATATCGCGTTATTTACGAGTACGAGTTCCACCGTGGCATCAGTGCTGCAGAAACGGCTCGAAGGATTAATGATGTGTATGGCGACGGTGCCGCAAAAGAAAACACAGTGCGTTTTTGGTTCCAACGTTTTCGTTCTGGAAATTTCGACCTGCAGAACAAGCCCCGTGGACGGCCGGAGACCAAAGTTGATAATGAAGAATTGAAGGCTATTGTGGAAGCGGATCCATCGCAAACCACATCCGAGTTAGCTGCAGGCTGCGGTGTTAGTGATAAAACTGTTTTAATCCACTTGAAGCAAATTGGTAAGGTGAAAAAGCTTGAAAGGTGGGTACCTCACGAATTGAGTGAAGCAAATCAACAAACGCGCGTTGACTGCTGCGTTGCATTACTCAACCGGCACAATAATGAAGGGATTTTAAATCGAATCATTACCTGTGATGAAAAGTGGATCCTGTACGATAATCGGAAGCGCTCATCGCAATGGCTGAACCCTGCCGAACCAGCCAAACCATGCCCCAAGCGAAAATTGACTCCAAAAAAGTTACTTGTGAGCGTTTGGTGGACTAGTGCTGGTGTCGTTCACTACAGCTTTCTTAAATCTGGCCAGACGATTACGGCAGATGTCTATTGTCAGCAACTGCAAACCATGATGGAAAAGCTAGCTGCTAAACAACCGAGGCTGGCTAATCGCTCTAGGCCACTGCTGCTTCATGATAACGCTAGACCACACACTGCAAAACAGACGGCTACCAAATTAGAGGAGCTTCAATTGGAATGTCTAAGACATCCACCGTACTCTTCGGACCTTGCCCCAACGGATTACCATTTTTTTCGAAATTTGGATAACTTCTTGCAAAGGAAAAAATTCAACTCCGATGGGGCAGTCCAAACCGCCTTCAAAGATTTTATTGATTCCCGTCCGAATGGTTTTTTTGGTAAAGGGATCGATGAACTACCTATAAGATGGCAAAAGTGCATAGATAACAATGGTACATACTTTGA
>JADDOH010006067.1:0-40247 GCA_016648135.1 Agrypnia vestita | reverse complement strand
TAATGGGATTAAAATAGATTGGTTCTTGTCTTTTTCCACTCCATAGTCATATTATTTCAATCCTAACTGCATTATTTATAATGAATCTAAAATATCGTCATAATTTTGTTACTCGTAATCAATATATATGGATTCACGCACTTTTGATGCTGAAGGCATCACTACGATAACTCTTGGTTGTTCTAGTATAACTGATCCATCAGAAATCACGCCGAACTAATTCCGGGGGTCAACAACACAGACTTCGGACCAAACGTCATACCTAATGAGTTATTTCGGGCAGTCTCCTTTTTAGGTATATAAAGCCTTACTTACAAACCCATTGTCGGACGTATATCATGGTCTTTATACTCCATGCTTGCTACCACCAAAACTGAACGATGCCATCGCAAGACGAGTCTTGTTATTTCAATCCTAACTGCATTATTTATAATGAATCTAAAATATATTGGATAACTCTTGGTTGTTCTAGTATAACTGATCCATCAGAAATCACGCCGAACTAATTCCGGGGGTCAACAACACAGACTTAGGACCAAACGTCATACCTAATGAGTTATTTCGGGCAGTCTCCTTTTTAGGTATATAAAGCCTTACTTATAAACCCATTGTCGGACGTATATCATGGTCTTTATACTCCATGCTTGCTACCACCAAAACTGAACGATGCCATCGCAAGACGAGTCTTTTTATTTCAATCCTAACTGCATTATTTATAATGAATCTAAAATATATTGGATAACTCTTGGTTGTTCTAGTATAACTGATCCATCAGAAATCACGCCGAACTAATTCCGGGGGTCAACAACACAGACTTCGGACCAAACGTCATACCTAATGAGTTATTTCTGGCAGTCTCCTTTTCAGGTATATAAAGCCTTACTTATAAACCCATTGTCGGACGTATATCATGGTCTTTATACTCCATGCTTGCTACCACCAAAACTGAACGATGCCATCGCAAGACGAGTCTTGTTATTTCAATCCTAACTGCATTATTTATAATGAATCTAAAAATGAATTGGTTACCGCTTTCAGTCAAACACTGTCTCTTCTCATATTCATACAAGTCGGAATTAACTATTTCGCAACTACAGCGCTCTCACCTAGAAGTTACTTCCTTCAATCAAGTACAGGTGTAATTTCGCCCCATTGAGGAATGACCCATCTGTACTTTTTGAAATTCTCTAGTTAGAACCAGTTCTTTATATATAGAGAATATGCACGTAATTATGGATTTTTGTCCTCATGATTGAACGTCTCCCAGGGGTCGAACGACGCAATCTCAAAACACCCAAATTCGACTACATTTTAAATCCTCTTTCAAATGATTTGAATTATGCTTAATGAAATTAAATATGTATCTTTCCTAAGAATATACTGCCTACTTCGATATTAACTGTAGATAAATTTGCTTTAGAAAAATTTTAGAACATTTAGAAACAGTTTAACAATACTATTATATAGACTAAAAAGGTACTCATCCTGAAATCTTGTAGTGGCTTGAATCCGTAGCTCAGAAGGCCCTTCCTCCAGACTCTGCATAAGTGTGAATCTTGTTCCTCCAGCTTCCCATTTGGCACATATCTCTTCTTCATTCTCTCGATGGTTATAAATACATTTAAAAGAATCCTAACTGTTTTTATTCCAATAATGAGATCCCGATTTAGATTCAAAAATGATTTTAAAACAATCGAAGCACAAGACTAAGTAACGCATCCCTAAATTTCGACTCTAAACCAGACGTTAATTATTTCGCTCTATATTGACGCTTGTATGATGGCGTCATAACAGATAAAATTTTGTTTATCTTTCGAAAATGCGGCAAGTCACAGGCATTTGTAATAATCCTATATTTTAATACTGACATTTTGACGCTATAACAGCGATGAATTTGGATGCTTTCGTAACTGATTGTCAAATACCGAAACAAATTGCTTTGGAAACTATATCTCTGATAACGTAAAAACGCGCGAAACAAACGAAACCAGCGTGGCCTCTCGGTTCAAAACCCTCCAAAAAAAAACTCGAGTTAACGCTCCAACACCTACTTATAAACTTTTTTTCATCGGAAATTCCTTCTAGAAGCTTCCCCCTCCACCAAAGATCTCATTGGTTAATTTCTATCATGTGACAAATCAGGCCTATCACGAGCCAACACCTATTTACGCGTCTACATGGGTGTAGTGAAACTTTTCTCCAATACGAATAATATTATTATTTTTTTGAATCGACGTCCTGTCGTCAGTGGCGCAGTCGTGACTCTCACAACACAAGTAATAAATTAATCTTAAATAGTTTTTTTGGAGATATTCGATATAATTATTATTTTATTTCTTATTTCTTGTAATAGGTTGGCAGGTTAAATTCATCACAACCTTTTATACCAAATCGAAGCATTTTAAAAACATAAAAGATTGACATAATTTGATTCAATTTTATCCGTTGATAACTTGAATAGATTTGTAATATCTTTAAATCTACTTTAAATACCTTTTCTGTAAGGAAAAAGGAATAAATTATATATGTGTTTCAATTGTCTGAGGAGTTTACTGGCACACCGAAAACGAATTTAATAAAAATATATCAGTTTTGGGCTATAAAAGAAAAGGCAACAATATCCAAAAAAAAAATTGAACGGAGTCATTGAAGATTACTAATTTTTATAATGTATCGAATACGAGATTTAATAGGAAACATAGCCTGTAAATTTATAGGAAACATGACTATAGAAAGGATAGATACATAAAATCTAGAACTCGGTACATTTTAAATTAGTAATCCTCGATGATAGCACTCAAAATATTTTTTGGATACCATTGCTGCCTTTGCTTTTATAAACTACAAATATGATCTATTCGAGTTTTAAATATAAATTTTATTTGAATAAAATTATAAATTTATGTCACATGTACAATAATATATGAATCAAATATAAATAAACTTGTGAGCGTCGTAATAAAAACCCTTCAAAGAAATTAATCATGTAGAACAGAAGGAAAGCGAGTAATCGAATTATACATATATATATATGTATATATTATATATATTATGATATGGAGCATGTTACATACTTAACGGCAAAGTACTTGACAATTTACCGCCAGTAACATTGTAAGTGTGAACGATTGGGCCAATTTGACTATCTCGGCTAGCTTAAGGAATTCTATTATGAAAGCGGAGGGGAGGAAAAAGCTGCTTACCTCCTTAAGAGATCAATCCGAGTCGGAACACTCAGCATCTGCAAGAGTTTATTCATGCGAAAGTGATGAAAGATAGCATAAAATAGGAATACGTGGCAAATGTTTTATGCTTGCGCCTTTGGGTTGCAATGTACATGCAATTATTACGAAAACGAAGAGTTCTAGAACTAGGTTCTTGGTTTTTAAGTGAACAGAATCAGGATAAAAGGATCAAAAGGAGTAGCTTATTGGTCTTGTGGTTAGGATACTCGCCTCGTGATCCAAAGGTCGCGGGTTCGAATCTCAGCCCAGACTAGCAAGTTAGTCCTATTTTCATAGCACAAGCGTTTAGCTTAGTTTGAAAATAGTAAGAATATTGATGTGACACGTATTCCGTGTTCGCACCTCTATTTAAAAAAAAAATTTTAAAAAATCATCTCAAAATGGACTTGAAAAAGCGAGGCCACGTTTGTTATGTCGAAAATTTGAAAGAATCCTACGTCTTACGGAATGAAAAAGTCTTACTGGATATGCTGCAAAAGTATTTTACATACGTTTGTATGCAGTCAAGAATTGAAACCTGAGAAGGAAATAAAAGAATTTTCTCAATGGCGTTGTATACCATGGAATGCAGGTTGAACCAATGCCTCTATTCTTCAGTATCTCTATAATAAAGGCTAAAAATATTTTTATTTGTAGGTATGTTAACAAAATTTTAAAATATAGACGTATCATTACCAGCTGCAAAACTAGTTGATAAAAAAAGACCTCCGATGTCTCTACCATAGTCCCTTCAAATAAACATAAAGTAAACATAGAACTTTCAAAAGTTGATAATGTGTGGATGTTCTTTCGATGGAATTGGTGAACGTTTCATTGTGTAGATCGATCATTTAAGCCAGCTCATACAGGTCGTACACCCTGGGCCATCCTATCAAATTTTTCTAATATTTCGTTTCATCTCCGAGTGAGACTTTTATCTTAATTAAATAAAGGCTTTTTACGACACGCAAGAAAGTAATTTTTTCGTAATAGGGTAGGAGGTTGATCTCCAAGAGTAGTCTATACAAGACTCAGGATTTTAAGGCAGCTAGAGGAAGATAGAGATATAAACAATTTTAAAACTAACAACAGACAGCGAGTAGTATTTTATGAGAATTGTGTACAAGACATTTGTGCATGTGGTACGCGAAATGGTTTCTCATTTTGAAAACCTTTAATACATTTCTCACATACGTTTTATTGGAAGTACCTTCCTACGCGCGGTAGAGAGGAATAAAACGGTTTACTTTACGTAGTACTTCAGAGTAAGTACTTATTTCTTTATTTGTAACTAGCAGTTATCAAGCGGCTCTGTCGGTTGGCACATCTGAGCCCTGCGTTCTATTAACCGCTTAAGATGCGATTAGTTTAGATTAAAAAACGGTCGATACGATTTAATTTATCTTTTATTGAGGTATCAAAAAAATATACGCTTTCAATGTGTGATTGAATGTAAAAAAAGCGAGGCACGGTAGAAAAATTGGGGTTATTTTTGCATTAATGTGGAAAAATAAAAGCAAGATCAATTCTAGCTAATCGAAACGGCACTCAAATGGAATTAATCCTGAAAATTTGACCATTTTAAGTATGAAAATGACATCCCCTGTGTCTTTGTCTAATCTACAATGGTGGATTTTTATAAAAATAATAATGACCGCAACCTTAACACATCATTTTTTTAAAACATATATACCTATGCATATACAATAACAACATATTTTTGTGTAACATTATCGAGAAGACGATGATTATAAACAAGAATCTGGCCTAATTCTAGAGTTCTGAGCCTCTGTTTTTCAAAGACTTGCATCAGTCCAGACAGCACATTCGACTTCTCAGCAGCATACACCATCAGAGCCACCCTCAGAGTGCCAGAAACTGTGAGGTATGTAAACGCCGGCAATTAAACGTAATGCAATCCAATATAAGCTAACCCCGAGGTCGTGTTGTATCAGGATCTGTACTTAGAGATGTCGTAATCTGTAACTGTAGGTATCAGTGTTAGACGATGTTAGAAATGTTAGACGAAAAGTAATATACTTTATTTTGTTAAATAGTTTAGGCATTGTAAAGTATTCTTATTACCACGTTAAGTTTACCAAAAATAAACTAAAGGAGCAAAAAATGATGTTATATTAGTTTACGCAAATTAAGATAAACGTGTTCTCCAGTATAGCAGCGGCGTGCAGTGGGTATGAACTTCGGTTGCTGTGACCGACTATATACCTATATAAACAAATATATATACGCATATACCTATAAGGGTGTAAACATTTAAAAAAAATTAACTGTAGGTATATAATGAACTATTTTGAGTAGCTTCAATCCACAAAAATAACTGCACTATAAAAGAAGTATTGTAAACAAGATTTCCCAAATAAATAAATATTTTATATATAGGTAATACGGCAAAAATTATTAATATATTTCGAAGACGATTTATATATAATTAAATCGAGAATAATACTAATTTCAGATATACGTTTCTTTTCACAAAAATAAATCAAACATGATATCATCAATGGCAATGTCGTCGTAAGTAATCATTATGATATGACCATTAGATATGACAGGTGGTATTTACATTCACCATAGAAATGACAAATAGCTTTTTGTGTGGAATTTGTAAAAAATAACATTTCTGCAATTACGCGCGCGTAGTTTTCACCTGGCATAGGACCTTTCGAAGAAATATGCTACTCCATGAAAAATTTACTTGTCTATTACACAAAACTCGCAGACATAGAGCTAAGTAAAAATACACGGTTCAGGACGAGTTTTATCTCGACTTTTCTAGATCTATGGATCAAATTTTAAAGACGCAAACATGTAAGATAAATGAAGAATTAACATGAAGTTAGGTACATAAAATTCGGAAATAAGAATACAGATACGCCACGTTACAACACAAACGTCAGAAATAAATATTCTAGCCGTAGGACGAATTACGGATAGAATTTCAAATCAACTTTTTTTGAAGATAAGGATTATTTAATTTATATCTGTTTCCCAGAATCTTTACCAATGCACAGCTTTTTTGCTTGTATGCGCTGCACGCCACTGCAGTATAGGTATGTACATCATCTTTGCGCGTATATTTTTGTTAATAAAAATTATGGTCAAATATCTCAGTTTGAGCATTTCTCGTTAATTGGTTATCTAAAATCTTTAATACATTATGTATGCGATACTTGGAAAAATAATCTAGATAAAAAACACGATTCCATTAAATTTGGTTCTTCACGGTATTTTATCTCACTGGTAATAAAACCGACCACAATGACAGACGACTACTGTCACCGTATTTATTTTGAAGCAATGTAATAAAAGAAAACAGCAGTACAACCGTGAGAAATCACATACACACACATACATAATATTAATTAATAACGACCCTTATATGTAACATGAGCCGCGCGCTAATTGCGTATCATACTCCAATTATCTAAAGATGTAATTCCAGTAATCTACGGACCGACAGACAACAAAATATCATGCAATGACCATTTTCGTCGAGCACGAATTAATTTATAAGGTACACAAAAACAATGTTTGTAAACATATCGGTGCTCAAGAGGTTAGGTACACTTTTTTAAAGAACAATAAACTCAATACGCAATTTAATATTTCATACGTATACGTTTTCAATAGTGTAGATAATTCTCACATAACCAAGATCAAGTCAAGGACAATCTAATATGTTAAAATGCTTTGTTAGAGAAGAGGATTAAGAAACGTGACAAAATTATAAGATCTAATATTAATTTAATTTATTATATAATTCGGTATTAAAATATTTCTCAATCAACTTCACTATAAATTATTTCCGATGTTAGATTGTAGAACAGCTTTTTTTTTGATATAGATAATACCTAATGAGGGTCAAACGCGTCTCAAGTAAATTTTATTTTAATGCAGGTATATATTTTCATATGAAAGTGTGTATACGTATCACACCTATACAAGTTTTGTTTTTAAACTAAGCTTTATCCCTGTGCTATAAAAAATAAGACTATCTTGCTAATTTTGCAATGATGCTTGAATCCTTGACTACTGAATCACTAAAGCATTGTAACCATTATTAGTCCAAAAAGCACGTCAAAGCAAACTATCTTCGATATTAAAAGATACATCAATGTTGATGTGATTTAAAGTAGAAATTAAACAGAGGGTTGTATCATCAAGGTCTTTTTACATGCTTTTATTTAACTCTCTTTGTCTGTTTGTTGTGGTGGAATCTTGCAGCTTCTCGACTAACTGAAGCTCTACAATTTTGAACATTCGTCTCATTGGTAATAGCAAAAATTTCCTCATTAAATTTTGAATAAAACATATTTTTTACACTTTGAGTGAAATGAATAAGAAGATAAGCGAAATCTTTTTTTTAAATAATTCTTATTTATCTTTTGTAAAACATTAAAATATCAATTTATATCTTATTCTAAAAATTCATTCGCCTTGATACAAATAAAATAAAAAACCTTGAAAATACCTTAGAAGCTGGATAATTTTTTGCACGGTTTTAATAAATTTATTTGACTTGTATCAAAGCAAGTTAATTTTTAAATTCGATTTAAGTTACGTTCATGATATATGATAAATATTGAAAGAAAAATTCAAACATTGAGTTGCATATGATATACCTACATAATTCATATTTATTGATTATTTTTATATAGGAAAAACGTGTAGAAATTTTGAAGTTAGAGTTGAGGAACACTTAAGGTGTTTAAATAGCAATAATTATTCTGAATTTCTAACCACCTTTTGGCTATGGATCATTCTTTTGATATTAATAAGAGTTTCCAAATTTTACATACAAATTACACAGAACCACAGTTTGAAAAATTAGAAATTTTGTAAATAAGAAAAAGTGTTAATAATAAATTGAATATTATAAATAACCTTTTTACAAATAGTTATCGCCTTAATTTATTTTCACGTTGAGTAGGTACTTTATTATTATTCATTTTCCATATATTATAACTTTTTTAAATATTTTGACTGTCTATATTTCGATTTTTGAATCAATTTTTTTTTCTACAGTTAACGTTTTTTTAGATAAACCTTTTTTTACAACATTCTTTAGTTTTTTTAATAAAAATTATATCCAACAATAAAGTTAAGGCTAAAAATATCAATATATACGAGTAGACCCGGTTATCACTGGAAAAGTAACTTCTGAATCTTTTTCTAAATTATTCATCTTATTTGTTTTAGAAGTCATAGAACTATGTTCATAAATTGCAAATTCACAAAAAAAAATTCACAACAAAAATAAAAATTATTTTCTTATGTTTATATTAATTTCAAGTCCCTGCATATTACGTGTATACCTGCCCCGCGGGGACTAACAACGGGCTAACACCAGGGTTCTACTAACTATCTGCTATAAGGTACGTGTACCTTCAATATGGCTTAATAATAAATAATTCATAGTTGAACCCGATTCGGGATCTCTGACCGGATGTAATCTCAATATGCTTCAGGTAAATCCGATTACCAGACAGGGTTTATTCGGCGTAAGTAATTGCCGCACAGAATCCGATATAGCTTGCGCCCTTTTATATGCGCGCAATCACACCCATTTCGCTGGGTTTGATACAGGGCCCGTGTTGCAGTTAAATGGGCGTTAGATAAATAAAATGGCTGAAGCAATTCATATTTCGATCCGTCATTTCAATTTGGAGGGATTATTTCGTTCACCTCAGTAAATAAGAATGTGATAACGAGAATATATTTTCCTCGGGGTTATCTAGAGTGCGAATTTTTGATCGTTGAATTGTCAACACAGTATGCATTTAAATAGCGTGGAAGTTCTCCTTCAAATTTATTTAAAGCATAAGCTGTCAAATTAATTTCGTCAATTTTGTCACTGATGTGATGTATTTTTACTTGTTTTTTATTTAAAATGCATTATCTAGTTGTTTGTGGAATCTTTAAATTGATTATTCACCAACTTCCCGACTAGCTAGAGCTCTGAAACTTTCAACATTTACGCAAAGTAGATGACAATACATTATTAAAATTTATTTTTGGTATAATTTGGTCATTAGTTTTATTCAAATTAGTAATTTTCCATTATTATTGAACATTAAATGCCTACGTAGCTTCGACATTCATCTATATTAGTATGGAAAAGTGTTCTGATATAAAATTTATTAATTTTACTCGGCAGATTCAACTTCGACATTAGGCGTTGGAAAAAAACGTCAAATTCGATAAATTTGGTTATGTTGAATTTAAATTTCTTTTATCTCGGTATATCTTTGGTAAAGAAAAAAATTGTTCGACATTTAATAATGTTCAACATAATTTTTTTCCACAACTAAACCCTCCCACGCATGTGCCATTCCTTCACCTTCTTGCAGCGAATCTATAACCCCATATTAAAAGCAGGTCTTCAAAATTTTTTTTGATTAACTTGTTTCAACTCACGTTCATTTTTAAATTCTATGATATATTTTGTTAATACTAAAAATGTCCCTTGTCAGATCGTTTGGCGTGCTGTGTGCAAGCCTACGCATGTTTTAGTGTTCTCAAGTTACGTGGAGTTAGGGGGCGTATCAAAAAATAATAAATTCACATTAAAGTTTAAAACCAAAAAACCTTCAAATGTATGAAACGAGTCCAAATGGGCCCAAAACTCATTAATAAAATTATAATATAATGTAAAATATTTATGCTGTCTAAAATTTATGTTGTCTCATACTTATTTTGAATCTATTTATGTAATTTCTGAAAACATAAAAAAGTGGGTGGTTGCTTATGACAACGCGATATAAGTGAAAACTTGTGATTTTCCAATTTAAAAAATATATTTATATACAGTAACAAATATGTTATACAATCAAAGTAATATAATTGAATTTACAACAAATATATTTGAAATACCTACTAGAAATATTTTACTGAAGTAATAAATCAAATGTTCTGTAAAAATATATATATTAAAAAAATACTATAAAAAATGTATCTGAAGTAAATAATGAAAAATAAAATGTTTTATTGGGATTTAAGTAATAAATAAAAAATGAGATATAAAATATATTCTTGGAAGTTAATTAGGAGTTCTATACATATTTCAAAATAAAATTTTAAATGATTTGAAATTTTGAAATTTTTTAGTACTACAAGCAATTGATTAAAACATTTTATTACTACAAAATAAATTCTTTTTGCGCTGCACTAGTAATATTCAAATTAATATTTATATTTTTTTAATATTAATTATTTATCAAAATGATGGCAAAAGTTTATTTAATTAAAATACATATTTTAATTAGATTGACTTATGTGTTTAACAATGTATTTGAGAACATCTATATATACAAATCTCTGAAGCTTTTAAAAAATACGATATGAATATTAAGAATACGAAAAACACGAATAGACCACAATTACCTTGTAATTACCTTGTACCAATTATTTTGTAATTAAATATTATATTTTAGACTCGGAAAATGCTTCTGAATGTGGGGTTCTTAGATATCCATACATACCTATAAACCGTCAATTTAATAAATATCGCACATTGTTCATATTAGGCATTAAATTATTTTCTTTCTTCGTGTGCTTTCAAATATTTTCCTATGTGTATATTAAATTTTATTTTGAATATTATATATTATGTCCTTGGAGAAGGATAGAATGAATAAGCTGGATCAACAGAATTACATTGTGAGGGTTCTGAAAAAAAGTGCGAGACATAAAGTCTATAATAGACACCATCAAAAATTTAAGGTGTCATTGGATAGACTTTCTTACTCATATCTCAAAATTTTTATCGAGGGTTGAATGCTAAGAGGAAGAACGAAAAATGTATTATCCCCGTTTTTTAACCTTTCCTCTGCGCTGCTCTGACATTGTCTCTAATTTTGTGATATCTCTGTAAATACACTAAATACAGAGTTAAAAAGTTATGAATATACCTATGTCTCGTTTATCTTTATTTTTATTTTTGTCTATTAAGTGTTGGGATAAAGATTTGACATCCCAATATTGCTATTTTCAGAATAGCATAGATTGTTTTATTGAATACATAATTACATTACGGTCATTACGGAGGAATATTTAACTTTTTAACTACTTAAATTTTTTGAACTATTTAACTTTTAACTAATACATACACAACGCAATAAAATGTTTTCTTAAAGAAATTGTCGTTAATTTATCAATACGAGTTTGTATTTTAGAGGGAAGTGGTGCGGGGAAAGTAGTGTGTGGTGCGCAGAACGCAGAGCATACGTAGTGCGCAGTGCCTAGTGTGTAGGATACCGGATTCGGTGGATTGTTATCTTCGCTCTTTATTAAGGGTATGACAGCTAGCCAGGTTACATGTGTTTTACGCGACTTCATGCTGTCATTTGTTACAACCAGTGGTTTTTGTCATTTTTAATGCTTTTTAATAATAATTGATACATTTATTTACTTAAAAACAATGTTTTTGATTGGAATAGTCTTTGAAAATCAAAATTTACTGTTATATTTATAAAATTCTATTTTACTAGCTTCTACGGTTTCGGGGACGCATTAACTCCTTGTCAGACTTTGATCAAAATTTTCTGAAAAATTAATCTGAAAAATACGACAGAGTTATGAAGTTTACTTGCTTATACTCATTGTCCAAAAAAATTGTACTTCTGTTTATTCTGGACTTAGAAACACACGAAAATGCGCGGCGGGAGATATATTTTTTAACCAATTCAATCTAAATAAAAGTCCACCTTTTTACTCCCTTTATATTAACTCGTGGCGTCTGCTTGTCTTCTTGTCTGACGAAAAAACTTTGGATCCATTTTAAGCCCCTTTCCCGTAATCCAATCGAGCTGAAACTTTGCAAGCAGACTCGTGGCGACGATCATAAAGATCTATCAAATTTTCGTTAAAAAAATTAATACATTTTTGGATTTTTCAAATTTTGAATGTTTTTTCATACAATTTATTTAGTTGTATGAAAATATATCAACGCGTCTGGTAGACGCGAAACCTGGTTATAGTATAATTTTGGATTTTTGGAATTTTTTTATTACTCCCTTTCGTAGCGTCGTCCGACCGAAGCCCAACGCGTAGGTTAAGCGAAAAAAATGTTTCAACTAGTAAATGAGAAAGGGAGTATAATAAAAACTTGGTTTTTATGGGTTACTTTTTTTTTACTCCCTTTCTTTTAACTTGTAGCGTCTGCTTGTCTACTTGTCGTCTTGTCTGCTTGTCTGACGAAAAAATTTTGGATCGATTTTTAATCCTTTTCCCGTGATCCAATCAAGCTGAAACTTTGCAAGTAGACTCGTGGCGACAATCAAGAAGATGTATGAAATTTTTTATTACTCTCTTTCGTAGCGTCGCTCGACCGAAGCCCAACGCGTAGGTTAAGCGCCAAACCAGTTTCCACTAGTAAATGAGAAAGGGATTATAATAAAAACTTGGTTTTTATGGGTTACTTTTCTAGCTAATGATTTCTATGTACTACTATGGCTACTCGGGAGTGGTAGTGGTATTTCCTCTGAAATTTTGAATTTGCAAAAGGAATTTTTTTAAATATATTTTTCAAAAACAAAATAATTCATAATAACTCATTATTAACACATTCAAAATTAAGTTATTTTTTTCATCATCCTGATGAAGAAAAAGATAATTTTTGAAACCGGTAGGATATAATATAATAATCTCAGTAGTTATATAAAAGGAGTTAATATTTAATTTGTTTATCCTAATTTATGATTATCTCTATACGAGGGGTATAAAAGCAAAGGCAGTAATATTCAAAAAAATATTACACCTACAGTCCGAGGGTTACTAATAAGAATGTACTAAATTAGAATTTCTACAGGTCATACAGCCTATAAATTTATAAGCAACATTATTTTATAAGGGATAGGCACATAAAAAAAATTGAATAAATTCCGAATTAAAAATCCTATTTTGACTGTATTCAAAATGATTTTTTAATTCTGGATATTGCTACTTTTGCTTTTATACCCATCATGTAATGTGTTATCTTTTTATTAATATAATCATTTTAATTATTAAAAACATTATTACATATTGAAGCTTTCAGTTCTTACCATTATAAAACAATTTTCCTTAAAAGATATTTATCTATCTTTTCTCTGCAACAGGTTTTATAATTATCGTAAAATGTTTCTTTAAAAACGTTAATTTCAGATAATTATTTTGTCATTTTTGGTGACATTTTAAATTTTGCGATGTCAGTTAAAACGCCTCAACTGGTCCCAATGTTTAATTCTGCTCACCCTTATTAGTATGAGCAGCTTTATTTACGCTGCCTACTAATATTATCACTAATTTAATTATAAACAGAATTAATTTTAAAACTTAATGTTCGAAACCGTTGTTTAACTTAAAAACGTAAATTAAAAAAAAATATCCTATTATATATATTCTGACTATCATTATTAACACCTATATTTATTAAATAATTCACACGCTAATATTATTTACAGTATATGAACTGAATCTCCTTCGTCAGATACAAGAATTCTCTTTACCGACGAGGTCTACATGAGTAAAAAAGCAAAAAAAATGTTAAAGTAATAATATAAACATTAAATGTATACCATATATTAAATAAATAAATAAAATATGAGTGTGGTCATTTTATATTCAATGATATGAAAATTCTGAAAAACCATGATTATTTCATCACTTCAAATACTCTTCGATAATTATAATAAAATTACGCCCACTTTACCAAAATAAAAAGCGGTACAATCTATGTAAATAATAGTAAGTCAATAAATAACCTTAATCTTGACTAGTAATATTAGCGATGTTAGTCTCGGATCTCGAACGCAAGCGCGTGCATTGTATTACGCCGGAGAAAAAAAAATTAGGGTAAACAAACGCTTAACAATCTTGCTTTCTGTAAAGGTGAAAGAAAGTACCGCGATGTTCAGTCATGAGGCGACTTAACCAAGAAGAAGAGTAAACAATAATGGATGCAACTTTATGAAAAAGTACATCGTATTATTTCGGATGTGTTAAGTTCTACCGAAGTGTAGCTAGAATATTCAAGTCTGCTAAAATTGTCACTGGGTCCTAAAAAAGCCACCCGCCCGAATTTATTACATGCCCGTCTCATGTGAAAAATGCCGGCTCTGCTCTGAGGTGCTCCAACGCACTTTCGTATATTTGTTTATCATTACTTCGCCAGCAGCATCACGTCCCCGCCGTAAAAGTGTTTACTTGAAAGCACTTGAAATAATTTCACATTAGGGATCCAAGTCAGGCAGGGATGGAGAAATATGGCGCGGATCAGCCAGAGGAGGGTTGGGTAATTCGGAAGGGGTGCATGTGTTGTAAACCATGTCGGTCGCTTGGTAATGGCTCTTAATTAGCGGAATATTCTTCACCCCCTTACAAAATTATTATTTATTTATTTCTACTCGTATTTATACATAAATACGACATATTATTATTATTCAACTTAAAATAGTGCGTAAATAAATATTAATATTTATCAATATGAAATCAATTTTCTTAATTTTTTATTTTTTTAGAAAAAACATGCTTATATTACATGATAAAACCACGTGGATAAGTTTGAACATCGGTTTGACGCACAATTACTGTAACATAAATTATATATGTAAAGGATTGCATTTTTGGTTGAGATCATGGCCTCATCATTAAAGGGGGATGGAGATGTATTTTGTCGATTTATAATATTTAAATATTTTCTCCATTGACGTTCCATAGTATTAAAAAAATTAATACCATAACATGAAAGTATGTTAACTATTTGAAAATCATTATAATTAGAATAGGTACCTATTTTTTAATTTATTCTCATAAATTTATTTTACAGTATTAATGATATTTTACAGTATTAATAATAGGAGGCTTTTGAATTCGGCCAAGGCCAATCGAGGCTGTGGAGCTAGTAATGATGATGAATAATAGTGCCAATATTACTTAACAACACAACATAACTGATTAATATCAAGAACAGAACGACTTTCATATGCTGTAGGATTGCTACAATAATATTTTATAGTGTCACGAGAGTCTAATAACAATGATTACTACGTCTTTAGAATGGTCCGCATGAATCTAGAATTAACTACAATATTCTATCACAAATCAATAGAAATATAGGGAAACTGGTCGAACATTCTTGTTGCATCCCGAACTCTCGACATTTGTGTATAAAAGCGACGTAAACGCACGTGCGAATCAGTTATCTTTGCTTACGCTATAGAAAGTGAAACCACTGAAACCAGCAGGCGAGCAATAGGCAGCGCAAATTGTTTCACAGATGGGCGAAGGTTCTAGCAAAAAGGACAAAGTGTTCCACAGATGAGTGAGTAGTGATAATTATTGTGAATTTGTGTGAATTAAACAGCGGTGCTGTGATTAAATTCGTGTCCAAATATTTTTTTAATAAGGTATAAAGAAAACTTTCAAAATAGAGAACATAGCAATATGAATAGATCCAGAAGAAGGGATCACGTTTATAGCCAGAATGGATAGTGACAGACTAGTGCATATAACAGTGAATGAACTCCCCTTTGGACGACGCCCACCGGGAAGATCACTAAAAATATGGAGGGAAAGCTGGACCTCGTCATCTCAGGAAGCGTAGTTTTCTATACCACAGATCAACAGATCTACTTAAAGAAAAAAAGAAGAATAATTAAAATTTTAATTAATTCCCAGTGTTTCGTTTGCCTCCCACAATCACGATGCTTTGACAATATCAACTGACGTGATTTTGTACCGACCGTGTAAAGTATTTAGATTACCGAATTGGTATATTTAATAGTTTGTTTTCAATGCATAAACACGTGGCAAACAACCGAGCCATCCGTGTAGATACTCAGAACAATATAACAATTAAAGATGCACCGAAATTCGTTTCACATTCGGTATAGCCGAACTTCGGCAACTTTTACCGAACTCAGTCTTCGGCCGAATTTCGTTTAAATCTCCCGAACTTCGTTTAACTCTATCGAACTTTGGTAACTTTTTAATTAACTAGCTTTTGCCAGCGACTTCGTTCGCGTAGAATTTGATTTCATCCTACGTAAACCTGTTAACTGGGATAGAAAATATTATTTGTGCTTTTCCAGAAAATAATCTATCTCTGTGTCAAATTTCATTCAGATCCGTTTAGTTGTTCTGGCGTGATTGAGTAACAAACATCCATCGAACCATCTTATCTTCCACATTTGTAAATATTAAATAAGTAGGATTTAAATAAGAAATGGAAAAGTGTAAAGAAATTTAATTTAAAATAAAATCTAGACAGAATGTTGATTTATAAGTAAATAAGTAACTTGTGAATGGAACATATTTTTTATTCTCTAGAAACGAAACCACATTAAGTATCAACAATATATATGCTTTAATAAACAAAAACAATCAATTTTTATACATAATATACTATAACAACTATCCAGAACTACGTTGTGCCGCTTAATTAATTTAAAAAAACAGAGTAACTAAGCAATTACACGTATTTTTGTGGTGGCGATCTGACCTGTTAATCGGGCAAAAGCGCGTGAAATTTAACCGAATTACGGCCGAACTTCGACCGAATTTCGGCTCGGCACATATTTAAACCGAACATTCGGCCGAATTCGACATTCGGCATAACCCACATTCGGTGCTACACTAATAACAATATAACTCAGCTCAGTCAAATTTAGGACGTCCTGCTTGTCACTTAATATTTTGAGTAAATTTATTATGGAACATTACGAAAATCTTATCAGTCTGCGATCGTGCAAAAAGTTTATATCATGAATATCAATAATTTGCGACATTTTTTTTTTAATAATGGTTTTGTTGCTATAATATAATATTTATTTCTACAAACTATTAATAATGGATAATTTGTTATGTAAGATAACTGAAGCCGAATTATCTCAAGAAATGTGTGTGAGTTTGAAAAAACCTTATTGAATATAGTTTATGTAGCGTAAGTTGGGGTAAGTGCATAAATACCGTGTTACAGTGGTGCCATCTTAGAAGACTTTGTTAAAATCAGTTTGATTCACGCTATGCCGCAACATGGTCTACGTTGTCAGTTATTAGCATTCAAATTTTGAGCACTGGTTTATCTTAACGTGGGAATTACGAGTGTCTTCGTAAATTATCTATAACTTGTGTTACGAACACACAACTTGGTAAGTACTCTTTCGTTGAGTAATGTTTTGTTTTGTATATATTAGTTTAATGAATATATAAAGAAATTTTGATATATAAGTGTAAGATACACTTCCCCCATGACATTGTCGTACTGGGGGAAGTGCATCCACAAAGTTGTTGCAATTCTCCTAGATATTTTTGTATGTTTGTACTTTCAGTTCTAATTGCATTCAATTTTTTTTTTAAATATAACAATAAATTGTTTTTTTTCCCCATCACTAGCAGTTAGTAAATGCACTTACCTCATCCTGCATTATTTGATTTGATATTGTTTTTTGTAATGTATATTCTTTTTTAAGGTAGAAATTTTGTGCGTTTATTATGTTTCTTGAAATGTATATAATTTTTTTTATATTTATCTTAAATATTTATAAAAATAATCAATATACTTTGAATAGACTAAAAAAACGTAATAATGTGTTTAAAAATTTAAAAAAAAAATTGAAAATGCACTTAACCCGAACACGGGATAAATGCATGTACCGTGACTTTAATTAGGAAAATGCATTAAAAATCAACTAAAAATCTTGTTGTCGTTTAATTATAAACGAAATTATATTTAAAAAATTGTCAATGTACTTATAACCAATAAAAATTTGAAACCTATGTGATAATGTGGTAAACTGTACCTTCACTTTGAATTTCATCTATTCACTTTCTATGTTGCACTTACTCCAACTCACCTTGCCGATTTTTCAGTATGAGTAAAAGTAACAGTAATATTACACGATCATTTTGGAGCGACACTTGTGACGATCCCCCCCCATAATACATTTCACATTTACGGAGTTTTACAAACTTATTTCAGAAATAGTAAATATCATATTTCGTTAATTCGTTATTGGAAAATTGGTTTAGAGCTCCAGTAGTAACGTTTTTATTTCTATAATAATTAGTTGAAAACTTTATTCATTTGGTTATGTTTTTGGTTTCAGGCCCAATATTATTGGATTTATTCATTTATTTTATTGTAATATTAAACATTTTTAATCTTTTTTCGAATTCTAGAATTATTTCTAAAATCAATAATTTTGGTTCAAGAAATAAAATTATTTTTATTTCTAAAATCAAAATTATATTTAAAATACTTAATATCGTTGCGAAACCTAAAAAGAACGATAAGTAGGGTAATGATTTTAAGTACGACTTTTCTATTAAGCAAGATTATACTAATGAGACTGAAAAAATTTAGTTTTAATATTTTTTGGTTAATCACTCACTGTTTTTCCGATCCTAAAAATGAATAATTGAATTATATAGATCAGACAGTGTTTGTTTTACTATCAATAATGCTTTCACTAATGATAGAAATCATAATATTACCAGACAGTGGAGTATTGATGGATTCGTCTTGACGAGAGACATTTATTGTTTTTTGATTTTTATTATTGTCTAAATACCTGATTGTCAAACCTGGACAAATTCCTCGAAATAATAGTTCACCACAACTTTTTACTAAAACCACACAAACTTTGTCGTGATCAGCAATCTTTGTTTCATAAAAATATTCAAACACAATGCAAATGAGCGACTGACTTATTCGCCGTTTGTAAAATATTAATTAATTTGATATACAAATTATAATCCCTGATTATTTTTTTACAATTTAAAACAATTTTTTTATTTCAAATTTATACTAACCACACAATATTTGCGTTATTGGGTATTTACGACTACTTTACTTTCGAGAGGAGCAATCCTTCTCATCATTAAAAACTAACTTAAGTTCAGAATTGTTGAAAGATTGATGTAGAAAAATAAATTATCAATCTAATCGGGTACGGAAGGGAGCGTTCTTTTAATGAAATTAAAAATATATTATATTTTATATAAATATTATTACTAAGTTCTGCAAGTTAAGAATTATTTCAAATGTGACAGCATATCATGCGTTTCATTCTTCAGTGCAGCATCTGTATCTGAGGAAGATTTCCATGTTTACAAATGTGTCTCACTTATTTTTTCATACAACTTAAATTTCCCGGAATAAGACACGGCGAAATAAATTTCATAGATGTCGTTGAGATAAATTTCAAAACCGCTTACCTACATGTTAAAATTTTGATCTTATTTATTAAAGAGACGTTCAATTTGCTGACTTGACATATGTGCATAAACGTCAATATAAAACCATAAATACCTACAATTGCTGATTCTAAAAAATAAGACAAGCAAAACGTAAGAAATAACTTACATGTATTCCATTTTAGTTGCTGATACATAGATTCTTATGACCATCTACCTAATGAAGGGAATAAACTCAATGGACTAACAATTGATATATGACGTACAACACGCATGAAATGAAACTCTGAGACATGGTGTGTACTGGAACTACGAAAACCGTGTGTTGTAGATATAGTCTAAAGTTGAAAATCTCATCTAACTGGCACAGGTACACACGTATTTATCTGCAACCAAACAGAAGATCATCCAGCGTTAATGAGATTCCAGGCCCTATAATGTGAATTTTAAAAAATTACGATAATCCAACAGATTTCGAAAAAAAAAATTCTCATTACATCTTTACCCATGCAGTTGTATGTAAAATATGAATAAACATAAAATCGGTGGCATGTTTTTCTCACATTTGAAAGTTAACTTTTAGTTCAAGCAATGGTAAAAGTTTTCTGTCACACCTTTCAGTTTCGGTTGAATATTTGATGTGATCAGTTCCATGAACATATAAACGATGCACGTTTTTTTTTACAATTCTAGATGTAAATGGATCATTTTTCTAAGAACATTTGAAATAAATTACGATTATTTTTATATTCTCATATACATAATAATAGCCCAATTCTGTCATTACGCTGTGTAAAATATATTAAAAAATATAAAACCTTGCGGCTTAATAAGACGCGAGGTTTAATAAATCATGTTCTCTTCCAGACCGAATAACAAAAGTGGGTACTAAGGATCAAACTCGTTCCGATTTTTTCCTATCACGCTCTGGCAACCCTATACTTATGGCAAGGGAGAGATTCCAGAACCTAGTATATTATTGCTAGAGCATTTTTGGGGAGTTACCGCCTGAACCCGGTACACGGAGCTTCGAGCCAAAAATAGAAAACCTTGAGCCCTGTTATTTTATAACATTCTTAAATAGGTACCTACAATAACTTTCTCGGAATAAAACTATTTTGGTTTCTTGAATCTATTCTGAACGATAAATATTTATATTTTATTATTATTAAAATTATTTAATAAACTTGATTTATTTTTATCATTTTTAACATCGAATATTATGTTTTAAATCTGTTAATTTTATATATTTGATGTCAACGTGAGTAGGTGGTATTAATTTTTTTTTCATATTTAAAAAGGCACGCCAAAAGTAAAACAAATTGCTAAATTTTTTGCTCTACAAAATGTTGTGTTTACTTTTACGTTATTATTTTATTTAATTTAGGCCTTAAAAATGGTATGTCAAATTGACAATAACGAGCACTTTCGACTGTTCGAAAGATGAATTTTTTAAGTAAAAAATGAATGGTTTTTATCGCAGAGACGTCGAAAAACTTCTAAAATGTTGGCAAGAAGTTGTAAATATGAAGGAAAATACATTATTAATTGATTTATTGTGTTTTAAATGACAAAGAACATAATTTGTTGTGTTTGACAAAAGTCCTCTTCAATTGGAAAAACAAACATAACTATATTAAAACCCAATGTAATAAGGACTCCATTTTTTTTAAGTACAATGAAAATACTTTTTGATTGTGACATTGTGTATATGACATGTTTTTTTATATAATTAAAACATCATAGATTTTATCACTTAAAAGGATAAATATAAAAGGTTATCCACAGAAAAAAATGTAGTTATCTAACAACAAGGTAATGAATTACACGTGTGTAAAAATAATATTTTGTATCTAAAATTTGACACTTACCTAATCTTTAAAACTGTGCTGAAAATAAATTCTAGTACTTTTGGAGATAATGAGAAAACAAAGATAAATTCAGTAGCGCTTGTAATATTTTAATATAATTCGATGTGAATATAAATAAAATTAATGAGTTTTTATATAAAACATCAATTAATTTTATTAATCTAAATTATACAAGTCTAAAAATTTCACCCCATGGGGGATAAACCAAACTGTGCTAAAGGCATCGAATAAATATTATTCAAGATATTGAAACCAACAACTCAGCTTAATGTGAATGTCAGATGAAATCTTGTTGTTCCCCCCAAAGTTACTATAAATATTTTCTTGATTTACATTGGAAAAACGTAGTGTAATTGGTAACCTTTTCTCCCGGCAAAAGAAAATTCCCGTGTTCGAATATAGGTAGCAACGACACATTTTTCCTATTTATCCTTAGAAATTATTCACGTTGATTTTGCACAAAATTTTATTTATTTATTTACCTACAGCTATTTATTTTTAAAATTTGTTTTCACACAGGTATTCAAAAATTACGCAATTATCTTTCTGTACAATATTTAAATTTACAGGTACAGAACTTGTGTTTACTAGACGCAAGAGAGTATGTTAGAAAATGCTCGCAGACGACTATTAAATTGCCTAAATATTGCAGCGCTTCCGCGACGTGGAGTGTAATGATTTAGAGGAAGAGTGGATTCCTCTAACTCATTACACGCCGCTGTAGAAAATTTTCAAGAGTACACTATGCCAGTCAAAGAACTCCATCGTCGTGGCAGTCTCGGAGTAGCTCCCTTCTCCCTCTTTACGTACTTGTTCCAGATAATGCTGCGATTTTTTTAAATGAAATATTAATTTAACTTTCTCCTCTCAGATTATACATTATGCCTTTAAAAATCTTTATTAAATATTGTTTAGTAACAAGGAAGAAGTAAGAAAGAAGAGTCATTAGTTCGATGTCCCCAACAAATACTAATAATTAATAAAGCATGGGAGGTATTCTTTGGTGGAGATATGTAAGGGACATCCATGCGCATGTATGAATTTTTTTCCCGCCTTCAGAAAGATTCAATCGTTGGTAGTCTCAGCCTCCAAGTTAAGAAGAGTACTGAATCAGGTTGATAATTTTTATGTAATGATAGAATTTTTTGAGCAGGTGCAATTTTTTGAATTAAATTTTGCCAAAAGCTTAGCGATACCCGAGTGGAAACCATTCAGCTGTCGTTTGGGAACGATTCTTTATTTTTATTTATTTATTTCAATGCTATACGAATGCGAATAAAATGTATTCATAATAGGTGTATTTATATAGATGTAAGAAAAAAATAAAAAGATCGATCATCGTCTACATTCTGCAAAAACTAATAGTGTTTACATGAAATCATTATTATCCTAATATAATAGGTATGTTACCTGGCTTGACATTTAGATTGCCAGTTTATTTGGACGAGTGTCCCAATAACTAAATGATAACCCATCTCTCTTATCCAAATTTTAATCATTGATCTTACATTTTTCGGATAATTAAATTTTTTTATACTTTTTATTTAATATTTAATACTACTAGTATCCGTACTAACATACTAGCATCTAGCATGCTAGCATACTATTACTAGTAGCATTCATACTAGTTTACTTGCATCCAGAGAGAGCATCTAGCAGAGAAATATACTATTAGCATCTCACGGATAAAGGAGTGGTACAACCACTTCAAAGATGGCCGCGTATCAGTGTATGGCGAATCGCGTCATTCATCAAGTGCGTACTTTGATCATGCAGGATCCGTAGATCACAATTCGAGAACGTACGAACGAGGTAAGCATTAGATATTAGTACCTTCATTCGATTTTGACCCAAGATTTACTCTTGAAGAGAATGTCAAACGACCGGACTTGGGCAGTAACAAGTTCTTCATCACGATAATGCACCCGGCCATTCTTCACATCTAATTCTGGCTTTCTTGGCCAAAAACAGCATTCCCCCGGTTTCTCAGACTCCTTACTCTCGGAACATGGCTACGTGTATTTTACGGTATTCCCAAAGCTAAAAATGCCGTTGAAACAGACCCGATTTGAATCAAGAGAAGAAATTATGTGGAACGCGACAGCCCAACTGAACACCATTCCAAAATATGCATTACAGAAGTGTTTCCAACGATGGCGGGACCGCTGGAAAAAGTGTTTTAATTACCAAAATAACTACTTTGAAAGAGATTAGAGTGAGTAGTTTGTTGGTGTAGTGGTCATAACGGTCGCCTAATAATCTGGTGGTCAGTGGTTCGAACCCCATTCCTGGATACAAGCAAGCAAGTTAGTCCTATTTTCATAGCGCAAGCAAGCAAGTTAGTCCTATTTTCATAGCACAAGCATAAAGCTAAATTTGAATATAGTAAGAATATTGATGCGACACGCATTCCGTGTTCGCATTTTCTTTTATTTTTAAGTTTAGTAGGTATGTATGAATAAATATATTTATGCCAACCTAAGGTTCTATATATTTTGAAGACAGTGGTGCATACCTACTAACATACTTTTTAACAAACAAGTTTAAATGTGGAATAACATTGATCGATATCGTACTAAGTAAAAAGGTATCGGCATATTTTTTATCTATTAAATTCACAGGCGGAAAAAGTGGAATTTTTATACAGGTAAAGCAGTAGATTAAAAATTATGTATATTACATGAGTATATCTATAATAACTAAGTATTTTAAATGATTTGCTGTTGTATTTCCAGTAAAATTTAATATAATGTAAAATAAATAAAAATAACTTTACGAATGTACAGATAAAGCTAAAGCCTCTTTTGCTAGCCAATTATTGAGATGCTTTTTATGTTTGTTCGAAATATATTTCCTAATTTCTTGTTAATAGCATATTATGTAGGTACTGTGCACTTAAGGGCCTATTGACTTCGTCAGGGAAAAATATTTCAATATACATGATTGTCGTGAAGTAGAATTATTAAATAAATAATATCTGCCTTGAGTACATCAGCATGCATATATTATTCCTATTGGGACCGGTGCTGGCCACACTGCACATCTGCTGGAGATATTTTTATACGTCAATTTCCATAAAACCTGAGACTTTACTGGATGACAGGTGTGTTTCACGATGCGATCTTCTTTACGGGAGTTTTCCAATCTATTTTTATATTACTTTGGTAAAATCAGACTATGTTGATTTCGTTATTAGTTACGAAAAAAAATTAAGAGAAGAACAAAGAGATCAAATAACTCATAAAATTGAACACAACAACAGTATTTATCCTGGAAACAATAATTGAGCCCTTGCCCGGAATAACGTTGTATCCAACAATACTCTCATTCCGAGAAAAATTGAAAAAACAAAACCAGTTACAATTTATTACATTTTATATTTTAAATATAACAAACATATAATTCTTAACTAATCTCAATATAAAATAGGGGGAAAAGTCAATTAAATTTGAATCTATTGTAAAAAATCATGCTGAATCAGTGGAAAAACGTTGTATATGAAATTTTCACAAACAACGTTATTCCGCAAAATGGATTTTTTTATTCTGCTTTACTTGATAATGCCTTTTAAAAGCAGCATGTGCTCATCTAACATGAATTCACAAATGTCATCGAGGTCCTTGAGCTTAACAGTCTTATTGGCAGTAGATTGGAATACATTGAAGTTAGTTCCAGGCTCCCTAACTGCATGATTTTTTCCAAACGGTAGCCAATCTTGCCCTCCTTCCACAAATAGTTGGTAGAAAGCTATAGGAGGTCCATGATTCTAATTCTTTGTGGAAGGTTTGAGCTCTGATTGTGATGAGATCATTAGTAGGTAAAGATCTTTTACGGAACGATAAGTCTCTCGTACATACTATTACATATCTCCGTCTGTTTGCTGAATACGGCGTCGGACATTCAATTTCTTAATACACAAGACGAGATGATTACTTTTTTCATTGTAATTCAGTAACCTGAATACTGATTAAATATTTATCTTGATATTAAAATGGAGAAAACATCCCGGATTTAAACATTTTTGGCACAAACTCGACCCTGCGAAAAAGAATGAGGAATTAAATAAACTTTTTGTATCGGTGTTATATTAAGTTACGATATAAAGAGCACTATAAAGCCAGCATTATTATCAAAAAGCATTTCAAATATCAATATGGATAAATCAATTGAGTAAAATCGGTTAACGTTCGACAAAATAATATTGTCACATATGAAATCACAATATCAATCAGAACTGCCAAATCGTATACAACGTTATTCCACAAACATGTTCTGGCGGGTCAATTGCAGGTTTGATAATATTTTTTCTGGATAAAAACTCCTTTCCTGCATCCTTCAACTTATTGGCTTTGATATCTTTCCAATTTAAAACATTAGATGTTCGTTTTCTCCCTTTAGTCATGTGAATTAAACCACGCTCCACGATATTGACGCTCGGCGACACCATTTTGAGAAACACTATACAACGTTATTCCACAAACCAATAACTTTAAAATGCAGCCAGAAGCCTAAATATTTTTTTCTTGACATATTATTTATCTTAAACGATGCATAATAACATACCTAACATAAATCCATCAATAACTCAAAATTGACATTTGTGTTGGATACAACGTTATTCCGGGCAAGGGCTCAATTATTGTATAAAGAGTGAATTATCTCATCCACGCAGCAATTAATATTAAGCCTTTTTTTACAGAAATCACATTTTTTAATGTTTTTTGGGACATTCTACTTTGTACAAACGATCTTTCTGACCGATATTTCAGATCTCGTTGCACGGTCCAGCTTTAGCTATTAGCCTTCATGATGAACTGAATTGTCTATCAGAAAAATCGTATATACACAGCAGAATACCCTATCGTACTCTTACCAGAAGATTCCGAATGGCCTTTAAACCTGTGAATATTTAAGCCACACATGGCCGTCTTCCGAATTTGGTTTATCTGATTCTGCCAATTCTTTCACTGTTTTATGTTCCGGTTGCCTTTTACTACTCGCCCTACATTTTTATTTCCCATCCACGCCTTGCTCATACGTTTCACATAACCAAAGAACATCAGCGATCGATTCATTATATCGACTACAGACAATAGAACAGTTGCTTCTAATTTGTTCATTCTTCATTCTATCATATCTCAGCGACTTATAACCCCGAAACGCTATTTAAGTTTTCATGCAGTAGTTATTTTTGATGCACTTAATCTCGTATATTGTCAAATAAAGAATATATATTTTATTTACAAATTGATTGTAAAAATAAAGTTTGAAAAAGAAGTGTTGCTATTCAGACATTAATATTTGTCGACAAGTTGTTAAATATGTCGTTTTAAAAAAGACAAAAATTAAATGTTCTGTTTCCTGTATTGCAGTGTTCCATAAAACCATTAAAACATCGATTATTTTAATTAAATTTTACATACGTACTAAGAAAATTTCACTATCATTAATATAAAAATATTTCAAAAATTACACCTCATACTCAAAATTCGAATTAATTAAATCGTATAGTCTGTTAAAAGATCATTTTTCTTTCAAATCAGACTTCGATTAGACTGTCCTCTTATGTAGGCACCAGAACTCCGCTATGCCGCGCTAATTTTTCTTCACGTGACAAAATCCTATTGGCGATAATTGCGTTCAGAGCGCTACTCACATTAATTCCCGCAATCACTCTCCTTTCGATACCGTCATCACTTTTGCCTTCCTTAGTAAACAAACTCAAACACCATTGACTAACACATTGATATATTATATATTTTTGAGAAACATTGTTTGATTAACTTACTACTAGTTGTCGATATTTCGCGAATGCATGTTTGAATTGCATTCGCTCGTTTTTAATTAACTTTTCAGTTATCAAATAACATTAACTAATAGTCAGTTCTTTTCCTAAGATATTTATTTATACTTTTCAGAAGCATTTGGAATATTACATTCACTGAACAAATTTCATATTACAATTAAAAAATACACGAACTTAAGAAACGATACGAGACGAGATACTTTTAATTTATCTCGTCGAAATATTAGAAAATACGTGGAAATCAATTTAACTGTCCATTCCAAGTCTCTTTACGAAAATCACACTCGAATTCTGTCTTTAATCTATATAAATAAAAATGAATCTATATAAATAAGAATGTCCGTTTATACAAAATCGATAATCTCGTTTTTCACCGATTGCTTTGAAATGTTGGCACAACGTTGCATTCAATTACGAGGATATTTTTGTATACCTTATTTGTTTTCATATACCTGCTATTAATTTATATAAATAAAAATGTAAATTTTCGATTGTCCAAAATCATGAATCTCCTAAAGTTCTTTTTGACACCACGTTGCATTTGAATTCGCACAAATTATTTGAAAAAAATGCGCAGGTACCTACCCTTTCAATGTTGATAATATTTAGATATAACATTTTTCAAATTAATTTTTTTTAATAACCGATAAGAAAGTGCACCCAATCGTATCGCAATATCTGTAGGTACCTATAGAACTCAATGTCTGTCTGTCTGTTTTCTATACAAATCTAGACTGTTTGTCGGATTCGACTCAAATTTTGTGTACTTATGCTTTATGACATTTCCCCCTCGATGTTATGTAACATTTTTTTCTTGTGCATATTTATTATTCGCTTAGTGATTAGTGATATATTTTTGTAAACATTTTTTTTCCTTTGTATTTTTTGCGGACCATTTATAAAAAAAGTTTGGTCTCGTATTATTTCAGTATTATTTACTTTAAAACATTCAGAAAATTATTGTGAGATTAACCTAATAAATTATGAAAATTCTCGATATTACCAAGAATTAAATTAAATTCTCTAATTCTCGAGATACATAAAGCTGTTAGAGATTTTTCACTTTCGAGAATCTAAAGCTTTCTAGAATCCACAATCATTGATACTGTATATAGGTATTTTTAATGGAATTTAAGAATGGACACTTCTAAAATAAATAATCGAGGTACGAATGAACATGTTCGCGTTAATAATTAAAAATAAATAAGTACATAAAGCAAAAAAAAACCGAACCGCTCAATATATCGCGCATGATGCAGAAAAGTTTTAAAGATGTGGCTCTAGACGGAAGAGAATAGAGAATCATAGTGGAAATAACTGAGGCAATGGTTTGGCCATAAATCCCACAATCTATTGATATCTGAGCGTTTTAAAAAATATATTTGAAAAAAATTGCGCGATAGAATTGAAACTTATAGAGATGATAATATATTGTCCGATGACCATTACAATTCTATACTTCGTGCTGGAATCTCAACATAAGTTACAGATCCAGCTAGGGCTGCATTTTCATGAGCCCTTATTTTAGTTTGGTAAGTGTTGTTTTGTTTTTTTTTTGTATTTTTTTTATTTTATATATTATTTTAAATATTTTTTTTAAATAATGAAACCCATTTCTGTGGCCTTCGTTTTTTTTTACTAAAAATTTTTTTTTTGGTAGGGAAACATACAAATAATTTATAATATCTTTATATATTTCAATCTTCATACATGATTTATGTTTTGTATCAATCTCTTATCTGCTTTTGCTCATTTTCTCTATTTTTTTCATTATTGTCCATAAATTTTACATGGAGTTGAGATCGGAGCTATTTCCGGACTAATTCAATTATGTGACTCTGGAGGAATCCTTAAATTTTGTATCTGTAAATACACCAGAATATTACAAATCAAGTCATAAAAGTTTAAATGAAAAAAAGATAGATGCATACTCATAAAACGACCTCTTTGGTATGTTATTGAATCATCTTGGAAAAGGGGATTTGAAATTATCTGCATTATCTCTTCAGTTATTAGTAGAAGGTAATCTTCCAAAACCTATTTGTACTGGATGTTATTCATAGTAGTTACTATGCCTTCATGCACTCCCATAGTGTGAATTCTTAGTGTGAATTCTTTACAGTTCGGGTACAGCAATTAGGTCAATATTTTTCACAAATTTTACAAAAAATAACTTCTTCCAATATGAATCAAATAAATTTTATTTTATTTAGTCGGAGAATATTATTCGTTTTCAATCCTCCAAAGTCCAATTCATAGAGTTTTCGGCCAATACAGGAGAGTCCTCTTCATTCTCTCTGTTAATAAGGTTTTTTTTGCAGAAACATTTGCTTAGAAACCCTGTTTGAATGGCCTCCAGGATCCAGTCTTCATTGAAAATTTTGTTTGGTGTGTAGATTTTACCTGGTCGCGTACCTTATTAGTGTCCAAAAACGATTGTGCGCATCCAAATTCGTTATTAATCTATCTTTTCTGGCAGCTTTCATACGCCTCCAACCGCTTCTCTTCTCCACCGCACAGAGCCAGTTTCACGAAATTTTATGAGTAACTTACTTACACTACACTAAAATTAACCTACTATATAATAAATTTCTCCATTTGAAATTTTTTTTTGCGACAATGTTACAGTTTTCGGTTTAATCGAAATAAACATTTTTTTCAAATTTTTCATAATTTTTTTGCAATATTTATCCAAACTGCGGCTAGTATAAAATTGTTGTGACTTTTAAAACTGCACATATTGCAAACATGTGCAGTTTTTATAACATAATATTTTTATATTTTTTAATAACATAATAAAAAAATGTAATAACACAGTCCGTTACAAAACCAAAGGCGATAGTAAAACAATAAAGTAGATTTCTAAGAAATAAAACTTAGAGTACTAAATTAAGGAACTTTTTTTGTACACGGGTGTATATTCTTCTTCTTCTTTTTGTGCTTTGTCAGGTTCATATATTAATTCACGGACCTGACAAGGTGTATATATTAATATATTTATAGTGTACCGCGGTGTATATTAAGAATTATTTATGTATGCGTCATACAAAACCTCTCGGCGGTTGACCTATCTTACACAACATACTATCTTGACACAACATGAAATCCCAGGAATGTTAAAAATAGGAATTATAAGACCAATCTATAAAGGGGGAAGCATGATGAATATACTAATTACAGGCCCATATGTATACTGCCTGCTATTGAAAAAATCTTAGAAAAATTTTTGCATACTAAAATCTATAATTACCTAATAAAGTTTAACATATTAGATCCGAATCAGTATGGATTTCAAAAACACAAAAGTACAGAAATTCTCATGGAAAATTTTTCAAATCATGTAAATTCAGAATTAAATGACAAAAATCATGTCATTATACTATTCATAGATAATTCCAAAGCATTCGATACAATAAATCGGGAAACACTCATAAAAATCTTGAGAAGCATTGGCATAGGTGGAAATTTAATTGAAGTCCTTGTGGATTACTTAACAAATAGAGAAATTTAAGTCACATTTAGTAATCCAAAATTTACGAATACTGGGGTGCCCTAGGGATCTATTCTTGGTCCACTACTGTATATTATTTATGTATCTACTATGCGTCATACAAAACCTCTCGGCGGTTGACCTATAGCTTCCTTCCTGGCTTCCTTACCTGGTAGCCGCTCCCGAGCGCGGATTTGTCACGCGCTATCGAGCAGGCGCCGGAGAAGTGACGGCGGATCGTCACCATTAAGTCTAATGGCCGCGGCCGACATCTCGGTCCGCATTATCGCAGGGCGGTAAAAATTCCCCAAAATATTTGCCTGCCCGGGAACGGGGAGCAGCCCGAGTGGTATAATGATTCCATTTACCAGCGCCGGCGACTGGAGTTTTCACTTAGGCGGCGCGGCGGCGGGTTACGGCGCGGCGGCCGGAGTATGACGTCATTACGAGACTTGTTGATGGAGTAACAATGAAGTGTTTCATTAGAGCTGTAATTGAATCTTTTTTTACAGAATTTTTTCGCAAATGAATTTTTTTATTACGTTTAAGATAATATTAAAAAATTTCTACGTCTTTCAATTTCAAAAATATCCCGAGTTCTGAATACCGCAATAGAGACATTATAATTTTGATATTTCTCTTTTCTCTTGATTTAATTATGGCCTTAATATGTTTAGGGACTTTAAATTCTTTCTTTCTTAAGTAAAATCATCATTGTCTTCTATTAGTTACGACTTACGATCCTATGGTATCTACGCTGGCCTACCGATGTTTCAGCTCGATAGACTACAATCTGTTCTAAACGCTGCAGCACGGATCATATATGGAACGTCAAAGTTCTCGCACATAACATCCCTTCTGCGAGAATTGCACTGGCTTCGTTTTCCTGAAAGAGCAGAGTTCAAACTGTGTTGGTTGATGTACAAGGCAACTCATAACATGGCGCCTCTGTATCTTCAGGAGCTCTGTATTCCAGACAACATAAATGGGAGACGTCAAACTCTTAGGTCAGCGACTACTTCAGCGGTGGGAAGGATTGTGGAACCGGCAAGTCAGTTCCAGAAAACTAGGTTCAGCGAACGGGCATTTGCGGTGGCGGGCCCCAAAGCGTGGAACTCTTTGCCCTCCCTGATAAGAAACACGGATTCAGAGACTTTATTTAAGAAAAGACTTAAAACGCACTTGTTTACAAAATCTTTCCCAGAACCTTTTTAATATTGTTGTTTTTAACGTTGTTTTTTTTTTTACTATTTTATGTTTTGAACTGTTTTTCTTTCTCTTTTCTTTTTCATTTCGTGATTCTATGATTTTAGTATGTAAGAGTTTTTTGTGTGTAAAGCGCCCTTGAGGTGAAATTTTCACAAAAATGGCGCTATATAAATAATCCAATATTATTATTATTATTGAGAATCTTAGTCATCTATCGTCGATTTCTCCACCAGCATAATTTCCTCCAACATTGTAGTTTCCTATACTACCGTAGTTTTATCCACTAGCATAATTTTCTCCACTACCGTAGTTTCCTCCAATACCGTGGTTTTTTCCACCACCGCAGTTTTCTCCACTACTGTATGTCATCATAGCAAGTCTTCTACTCATGTAAACCACGTTATCTTACATTTTTGTCGATTAAGTAACAAGCAACAATGAATTGAATTATTTTTTTTAACTGATCTCTGAGTAAAACTTGAGATGAAAATACCAATATTTGTACATGGTGTAGGTAATAAGAAAGATGTATGCTTGCTATAAGTCTAAGAGATAAAGTTATATAATAACCTGCGACCCTCAATCTTACCCTTCATGACGAGCTGAAGGATGGAATATTTTACGCCTCTCATTATATGATCAAAATATGAAATTTTAAGGAGCTTTACTACGTTGAGTAACTATCTGTGTGTATTTGATCTAGGTAAAACTTCAACATTATTAGTCATGTCAGTCCAAGATATCCTTAACATTTTACGATGTATCCACATTTCGAACGCCTCTAGGCGATTTGGAGTAGTCACCTTCAGCGTCCATGCTTCAACACCGTAAAGTAGAACTGACCATACATAGCATTTAATCAATCTCTGTCTGAGCTTCAAGTTTAAGTCGTCATTACAGAGTAAAGTTTTCATCTTATTAAAAGATGCAAAGTATAACTAAAAATGTTCAAAATGTGACATTCTGAAGTCAAATTCATTTAGTTCTTAAAAGCTTTCTATTCAATTGTATCCCGGACTTTATGTTTTGATTCTCATTTTGGTAATATAAAATAGGTCCTGGTAATATTTAAAGTAAAAAGAAAATATCAGCGAAGAGCTGAAATTTATTGTTTCTTACTTAAAACCAAAACCAATTAAAATGGATTTAGTGATTTTTTGAAGATATAATATTACGCAATGAAAATTAAAAGCATTCAAATCTATCATTCGAATGATAAACGAAGTACCTATATACGTTTTTTTACGTTTTTTATGATATTGAGTGCTAAGATAAGTTATTCCAGGAAATTTAATAAAATGTTCTGCATTTGTTTTGCTTGAGTAAAGAAAATGTTTATTCCATTTTATTTATAATGTACGTTCTTCTTGTGTTTTCAGTTTTTGTACCATATGGAGGCTTTTAATAATGATACAAATACGAGAACAAGCATTTTACTTAATTTCTGTCAACTTTTTGAGAGTTATTATTTATTATATAAATTGTTAACTAACATTTTATTACGAGAATATAACAATTTAGTATTATTTTTTTAAATATCTGTTATTTAGCCAATATAGTAGTTACAATTATGATAATAATAATTTAAATCCTAATTCATTTATTAAATGAGGTGCTTTTTTTTGGTAATTAATAAATCTTACCTAGTTACTATCGAGTAGTCACTGGTTAGAACCTTATTCCAGGTAATCAAGTTAATCTCTTATTTATAGAACAAGCGTTTAGTTTTGATTCACAGAAAATTTATAGAACAAGCATTTAGTTAGTATGAAAATCGTAAGCATATTGATATGCCACGTACACATCTGTACAATTTAAAAATTGGATAGCGAAATATTAAATTAAATTAATTCCAATTGAATTAAACACAATGTTACCATTTTAAGAACGATACTCAACAGATTTGTTATAAAATTTATTTTTAACATGAAAAATCGGGTTTTTTAACACTAAAAAGAAGTCTAGCAAAGAAGCTAAAAAGCTATTTGAAATTACTGCTTTTGTATGCTTTATAAAAACATTATAAGAATTTTTGTATAATTTCTAATATATATATTATTTGAATATATTATTGGTATATTTTTTCGCCTTTTATGTAAAATTTGTCAATATGTTTCTCTACGTAGGAATAAATTCCACGAAATAAAATAAATTCACTGAGATCGGTCATAGATGACAGCATTGAAATCTACTAATTAATTACTAGATTTAAGGTGACGAAGACAAAAAGTAGAAAAAAATGTTATTACCTAAATATTTAAATAAAAATACTTAATATGTTTTATAAAATTTTACAATATTTTATTTTTTATAATATAAAAGATAATATAATAAAAAAATTTAATAATAAAGTTTTATAAAAATGACTTAAAAGGAGATAATATTTTGCTGACAGTCACAGAGCACCTAATAAAAATAAATAATTCTAATTCCTTATGCAAGATTATTGGGAAGCCTGTATTAGTAGATCATGGATACTTAAGAACTTTTCCTAGGGTTAGTTGAGTATCAACCAATAAAAAAAATAATAATAAAAATTGTTTAAAAAACATATTACAATTAACTATCCTAATTTAGAATGTCTGTCGAATTACAACAACAAAACTTATGATGACTAGTTGCTAATGAGGCCCTGGCGCCCAGGTATGACCAATCAGCGCATGGCTCATGTTACACCAAAGGGTCGTTACAAATTATTATTGTATCCCGTAATGACGTAATTATAAAACAGAATACCGTCGGCAACTGCGTCATTTATTGGCGCATTTCATACTTTGGAATATTTATTTTTAAATAATAATTAAGATGTTTTTTATAAAAAAAACTATATTTTATTAAGTGAGTAAAGCCTCAAAATACGAGAATAAATAGAATATACTGTTTAAAATCATCTCTTCGTATAAATAAAAAGCGTTTTAAAATCAACAAAAAACGTAAAAATTTCTTGCAAATTTAAAACATCATAACTTTATTGATATTGAAAATTTCTTGATATTCTTAGTAAAAATTCTAGATAATGAAGTACTTTATATGTATGTATAAGAAAACATATTATGCGTACAAATATTCATTAAATTTAAAAACATATATAATTTAACAATATATAAACATAAGCTCTGCCTAGGACACTAAAAACGAGTTTTTGGCCGTGGCCTGTCGATTAATGCTTATATTTTATTAATTATTATAAATAATGTCCAGTTTATTACTTTTATATAATAAAAAAAGTAACCCATAAAAACCAAGTTTTTACAATACTCCCTTTCTCATTTTCGGGTTTCGTGTCTACCATATGCGTTGGAATCTCCATACAACTTACTGAATTGTATGAAAAAAACATTAAAAATTTTAAAAATCCAAAAATATACTTTAATTATTTATTTTTTTAACGAAAATTTGATAAACTAAAATTTTAAAAAAATAATTAAGATAAAATTAATTCTTGATCGTCACGAGTCTACTTGAAAAGTTTTAGTTCGATTGGATCACGGGAAAAGGGTTAAAAATCGATCCAAAGTTTTTTCGTCAAGCAAGCAGACGTCACGAGTTAAAAGAAAGGAAGTAAAAAGGTTCTATCTAAGTTTCAGCCTGGAGTATACATTCAGATATAAATAATAAATACCCACATTTTCGTATGCATTTGCAGTGAATGTGCCGCCTTAAGGAGGAAACTAATATGAATATGTATTACGTATTGTAAATATCTAAGCTGTGTCATAATTTGAGCTGAAAACCAATGTAAATATGGATTTTTATCTTGTAAATAAAAGGTGATCCAAAATCAACCGTTATTTAAAATTTTAATATCATTTAGTGTAAGAAACGCGATATGTGATATCTTTCAAATAAAAACTTAACCATTATAAAAATAGAACGATACACATTTGAGCAGCGCATAGATATTATGAAAATTTGTTGCACAAGTTTTAAAAATGAAAATGGTATTATTATAATGGACTGCGTTATCGACCAACTTATTTTTTTGGCTTAGGTTGATGCTTTGAACTAGAATGATCTGTTTTCAGCAACAAGAGGCTACGTACTACACAAGCCGAGAAACTAATGAGATATGACATAAAAATCCTGGATGCGATATATTTCGGTTTGGTGACTTCAATTAGCGCTTGTTCAGACACAGCGGGATCCGTGCCGTTTCAGAATCGCATAAGATCCGCGCGGATCTCATTTACCTAGGTTTGTATGTTATCGTTCAGACACAACCGTGCGGTTAGTCAACCGCTGCGGTGCCCGCAACCCAACCGCTAGAAAATAGACCCGCACGGCGCCCGCACAATCCTATTACTATGGAGCCTTATGAGAACGTTCAGTCGCGTTGCGGGCACCGCACGGTTCCATGTCACAACAGGAGCACGCGTGGATTATATTCTCTTTTCTATGGTTATGGATCGCTTTGACACTGAATTTTTTATTGATGAAGTGGAGAAAAGACCTGTAATGTGGGAGAAAAGACCTGTAATAGTGTGAGGATTACTCAAATATGCCAAGAACCAAGCTTGGCAGGAGTTGGTGGAGATTTTGGAAATGGTGGAAAAAAAGAGTATTTTAGAGAAGTAGGTATTTATTCACCAAAAATGAACTGACAGAATGATATTTATGTGTCTTGCCATGGAACACGGCCGTCGTTAACAAAGTAATGAGCGAATATATCTCTGATATTCAAAGATGGAGAACGGCACCAGAACTGTCAAACTGACGTTTATTTTCGCGCGCACAAATCGCTTATTAACCGCGGCTGTGTGAACAGATGACACAAATCGCGTGTTTTGAAACGCGATTCTGAAACTGAACGGTTCCCGCTGTGTCTGAACAAGCGCTTAACCAGTAAGTTGTTTGTCGAAAAAAGTTATATGCGTAAAATACCCTTGAAATGAATATTCACGGAAACGGTGCTAGTCATCCTAATATAAATAATTCACCGCGATATCGTGTATTGGTTTGTAGAATTTCCTTTTCCCTCAAAATAGTTGGTTCCTTCGTACCGTCAATGGTTTGAGTTTTTTGTAAATACTGTATTTAAGAAATTATTTCCATGCAAATATTTAAACTCTGCACTCATCGAATGTAGATATGGTCGAAGGGGATATTGTACAGTCAACGAAAGCTGAATATGCAATGTCAAACATTGGTGGAAGACATCTTGCGCCAACATTGGTCCAGCAGGCAGGATGGCGTCAATGATTCCCACTGAAGTTTACATCTAAAGTATTTATCACAAAGTTATCTATTTTATGAGTGTTGTTGTTGCCACCCCTGATTACTAGGAAGAGGTAGAAGTGAAGAGTGTTTTAAATATTTTAAGAACAACAGTTCTTCTATTATATTCTTATGACGTGTGTCCACGGATGAGACTTTGATCTCAGAGATTTGTGTGGTTGCGTCATTGTATTCTGCGAACACAATAGGTGCGGCAATTAATTTTTAACTCGCTTCGCGCTCAGCTTTATACTATCCTTTATGCGTTTTTGAGAAGAATCTGAGAGAAATGTCACCCGTTTACATGTGTCGTTAAATGTAGTTGACACATCTACATTTATTCACAACTCCCTTAGAAAATCTTCTTCTTCTGCTTGTGTTAGGACTATGTCCAGTTGTTTCTCGGCTCTTGCTCCTGGGATACTGGATGACCAGCTGTCCCTCCATCTTTTCCTGGAGGTCTAGTGCCTGCAGGTATCTCGTTCTTCCCTATTCCTACCACTCTTGCAGAATCCGCTCCGTCCACGTGGTCTCTCCAGTATCTGTTTCTTCTTCTTCCCCATCGCACGACATCTTCGACATCGCGGATGTTCCGAATTTCGGAGCTTCGTACACTATATCTGATGCTTACACTCGCGATGGGTCGGAGAGTTTTCATTTCGGTGGTTCTTGAAATTCTTCGTTCTCGTTGTGTCGACTTTTGTTTCAATATCATATTTGTCACGATCGTTCTTGTACAGGTTTTATATGTTTTCATTTTAGTCTCCATCAACATGTGTGTAGGTAGGTATTTATCCACACACTAGTACTCGAGAATCCCGCTACAATAGCAGTTTTATTTGCTTGTTCTCTTACTTCACTACCGCTTGATATTTCAAGGCCCAAGTACTTGAATCGCACTATATATGGTTCGGAAAATTCGCCAAAACTTTATTTTGGTCCAGTATTATCAAATCTCCGACGTGAGACATCGTGAATGGCGATCAGGAATGGGGGGATCAAGTTGCGAGTCGCGAGCGGTATTGTCTTCACATCCGGAGAATGCGATAAATTCTATTCTGATTGAATAAAGAAAAACAAAAGCGTGCAGCGCGCCGCACGCCGCAGGGCTCGAACCTTGGCGCGCGGCCAACAGCGCTCCCAGTGCCCGGGTGGGTAGCTGATGGTCGGTCCATTCACATTCTGCGCGGTGCTGCGCTTTCAGAGGTTGCGGATGGACGGAATACCATTTCTCTAGCGAAGTGATCGATGACAAAGGATCGCATCTGTGGGGATGCTTGTAATGTAAAAAATGTGGCTAATGGCCACCCCGTAACCCTACGAGTATATACCAAAAATACTTCAATTCTCACGAGGATAGACTGAAAATTAGCAGGCTGGAATAACACTAGAGTATGGAAAGAACCTTAAACTCTCGGAACGATATTCCGCCACAGATACCCTGAGAAAAGTGAAAACCCGAAAGCTGATGTGGGCCGGATATGTACATAAGTATGTACACTGCAAAGCGAGAGTAGACAAGATCTGTAACGTGCAGAGCCCTTAAAACACAAGATCCACAACTGCTATGACAGCTTCTTTCTATGGCGGTGGAAGTACAGCGTCGAGATTGGCTCGCAGCGCTGCCTTCGTACGAACCGGCTCATCTTAAAACATTTTGAGAGTCGGTATTTTCTTCTTAATTTCTTCTCTCATTTCGGTTATGAAGCTAGCGTATTGTACTGTTAATTTGTTTTTATCATTATTCATTTATAAAGAAAACCCAGAAAAAATATGCCACCACCTCACCTGTGATTAAATTCATTTTAAAATTTTTGAAGGTGGTAAACCGCTGTGTCGCCACTGTTTCGATTATTGGCTGGTAGTAGAAGATCCATTTCTCATCCATAACCAATAATTTAGCCAACAAGTTGTAAGGGTAACCCAAATACAGCCAAGTCCCTACTCCCACGAGGTTCAATGCGAGGTCTTACAAGTTCCTTGCCTACCCACGAACGGAACTTCAACAAGTGCAACTCCAAGGATGAATAACATTAATTTGTAACAGTAATTCTGCGATTCATAATCAATACAAAAGCATCCCCTAATTTCTAGGCATTTGAAATCACCGCGGTTGGTAACTTTTCACCGCAAGAGTCCTCCCTTAAATCCCGCCGCTCGTCTTTGAAGTTGACTGCCCATTTGTGATGCATAAAGGATGCGCTTGGGCGGTCTCGAGTACCTTTCGCCCGCGTTCAATACCATTCCTCCTTCGAACGTTCGACTGTCAACACGCGTTTAGCTTTATTATCTTAACTAAATTGGAACTATTATCTCCTTCAATGACAGCAAAATGGCTTTGTGGTAACATTATTGATTTAATTTATTAATATAGAGAATATAATAATTTTTAATCACATTTTTTGTAGTTGTTTTTGTTTATGTCTTCTTCCAATTTTAATTTTATTACCTGTATCCTGAATGTTGTATACTGATGAAGGGATCATTGAACCGAAACATATTTTTATGCATTAAATAGTGTTTTTAACAAAGTATTCTCCCTCTATTGATATTAATTAAGTTAAATATTATATTTATGTCGCATTTCTGTAAATCGTGCATCGGTAATAATCTAGTGTGATTATCAACCGCATACCTGTTATGCCTTACATGCTCTGTACACGTTACACCACACCCGCACGCATCTTTCTTCCTCATCACTCTCTTCATCGGTGACGACCACCATCGACACCAACAACTATTAAAGCATGGAGTACAATTTCTACATAAATGTCAAACACCCCGTTCTTAAACAGTTGAAGAAGAAGTGAACGAAAATTCCAAGTGATGTCAGATATTTCTAGTGGCAACACAAATTTTAAATTATATTAACAGTGATAAATTATTACCTGCGAATTTTAAGTCTGCCCTCGTACTACGCGATTAACATAGTAGTTTTTAATAAAAATCTTGTTCGTATTTAACATTTACAAAATTTGGTTTGTTTTAGATGTTCAATTTTTATGTGGACATATTATGTTTTTTATCTCGTTAAATGATTTCTACAATGTTTATTTCTTCAATTTTTTCAAATTCACTTTGTGGCATCATTTTATAAATAAAATAATGAAAATTTTGTTTTAACTACCTACATTTAAATTTTGTTTAAAAAAAAATTCAACATGTTTCGGGAGCGATGCTCCCTTCTTTAGGATAATGAATGTATTGAAATTAATTATCAAATGTAGACATTTATA